>PVKZ01002028.1:0-274473 GCA_004027375.1 Macroglossus sobrinus
GGAATAAAGGATGCACAGTGATCCCAGAGCACCTGGCACAGAGTTGCAGCTTAATAAATGTCCGTTCCCATGGGTGTTCAGAGGAGGTTTGAATAGGTTCAAAGAAAGCTTTGAGGAAGAGAAGGAGATAGATAAATAATTCTAAGTCCCCAGCCTCATAGAGGCTCAAGGAGGTCTGCCTGGATCAAGGCAGGTCTACACCAGGCTCAATGCAAAGGAGACCCCAAAGGAGCACATGGGCACACAAGGACCTCCAGGGAAATCAGCCCATCCATCCTGGACTGGCTGAGGAGAGCAGGCATGAATCCAGGAAGGCTGCCCAGAGGCGGCTGAGCTCATCCTTAAGAATGAGTCGGGGCGACGAGGAACAGCCTGAGCATCAGTCCCAAGGGGAGACAGCAGAGTGGGAGGAGAGCTACAGGCAGTTTGGGTTTCTGGGCAGGCATCCCTCTTCTGACACTGCAGAAAGAGCTGCTTAGCTCATCAGAAAGGAGGGAGATGGAGCTGAGATGCCACTAACTCTGGATACTGAAGTGAGTGGCAGTGCAGGCTCAGGCTGACCAGTGTGTGGTTTCTGTCTCCTCCAGGAAAACGTGGACATCTGCTACAGCAACTTTGAAGGCATAGCTACCTTCAAATCAGATACCTGGGTCCTGGGTGATGTCTTCCTGAGGCTGTATTTCACCGTTTTCGATCGGGCAAATGACAGGATTGGCCTGGCTCCAGCGGTGATGTAGATGCTGGCACTGGTCCAGGAAGCAGCCAGGCCCACTCCAAACACCTTCATAAATACATTTGGAGCATTCTCACTCAGGAGAGCTGGCTCAAACTGTGTCTGGTGCTCTGCAAAGCCTAATTCTCAGTGGAAAATAAAGAATCTCATTTTCAATGGTGCTAATATAAATGGGAACCTCTCTTTGGGTCTGGGAGATGCATCAGAATCAGGCAGGACTCTAGAATCTAGTCTGGACCACAAGTGAGAGGAGCCCAACTCCAGCTGGCTTACTCAAAAGGAACATTTATTGGAAGCGTACTGGGGATCCAGGATGCAGGAGCCAGAGCAGGTCCAAAGAGCTCAGTGACTAAACCCAAGAAATCAAAAGCCATCAGTTCACTTTCTCTCCTCCTTTCCCTTCTTTCATCTTTGATTCTCTTCACCTTCTTTTCCAGGCTTTTCTATATGTGGGGAAGGACTGCTACCTGTTCCAGGTTTCAACTAAGGGTTGAAAAAGAGAGAAGCTCTTTTGGATTGGTCCACCTCAGGTCATGTATCCAGTCCTGGACCAATCATGATCAAGGTAGGGAGTACTATGATTGGCTCCACTTGGTCACATGGCCTCCGCTGAGCTGTAAATGGTGATTGACAGTTTCCTTCAGAACAACTGCCTAGAGCTAGGGATAAGCAGTCCCCAGAAGAACTGGCAGAGAGATGTTCTAGACAATGGAAAAGTGTGTGATTACCCCACAAATTCCACCACCCCCTCATTCAGAGGGATGGTGAGGGAGAATAAAAATAAATGCTATTCTTCCCATCTCAAAGGATGTTTGGTTTTCTGCTCTAGGGGGGTTCTGGGTGAGGTCCTTCAAACTGGGATGGTTCCACTGTCTCCCAAATACACACACAAGAAGGCAGGCAAAGACCCCAGTCACTAGCTCTCTGCCACACATACCTACAATGTCCTTTCTGATTTTGCTTCCCAAATGATGAGCCCATATGGATGCCTGGGCCATCCCTCCCCCTCAGATGCCCAGCACGGCCCTTCCTTTGGCCCCCAAGACTGTCTTGTGGAGGCAGACTCTCAAATAAAGGGGCCCCAGGGTGCACAAAGCCTTTGGCCTTCCAGAGCATATAATTCTGAGCTTCCTCCAGCGGGACAGTTTCAAGACCATTTGGTTTGAGCTGCCATGGTTTGGCAAGTTTTGGGTGTGGGTAACACTTTTTCCCACCTGGAGACCCCAGGCAGAGGACCAGGATGAGAGCAGCGGGGGTCAGAAGGCAGAGGGCGAGGGGCCCATTCAGAAGAAAGAGCAGGAAAGAATAAAAGTGGAAAAGAGTGTCCCATCTCAACACATAGTACCGCCCTGTGCTAGGTGAGACAAACGTCAGTGACAGAGATGTCTTCCTTCCTTCATCACCCTTTCATTCAGCACATATTTACTGAGCACCAAGTATGTGCCAGGCACTGGGGGGTGGGGGGACCCCTGGAATAGAGGGCTGGGTTAAAAACCCACCATCGAGTTATGAAGAAATATAAAGAGATAAATCGTGACACCAACAGCAGGTGCTGAATGGAGATAACAGTGGTTAGATGATAGGGGGCCAGAGGAGTGATGGGTTTTCTCTTCAGAGGGCCAGGGACAAGTTTCCAGGGGTGTGTGTGTGGCAGGGTATGACATAGAACTCAGTCTTGTCACCGCACCCCCAAAACCTGTAGTCACCTTCTGTGTGCAAATCCACCGCACGCCCACAGTTGTGTGTATCCGACCCCTTTGGGATATCATAGGATTATGATCAGAATAAAGGGAGGCAAGAGAGGGCTGATAAAGGGCAGGGAAAAGGTGAGATCTGAATCGGTATTGTTTTTAAACAAACAGGACATATCACGAACTGGGCTTAAGAGAGATGCAAGTGAACTGTTTGTACAACTCTTTTTCCAAGCAGATCTTCGTGGAACCATAAGTAATGTCTCTTTTGGTCAGAAACCAGCACTTACCCCCACTTACTATTACAATAAGATTCATGATACCAGCTCCGGTTGATTACCGATGCCATCTCACTGTCTCCCCATGACCCCCCACAAGGCAGATAACGTTGTCCCCGTTGCACAGATGAGGGAAGTCTCCTCCCATCTTCTGGCTCCAGCACTTGGTGCCAGGCACATAGTAGGCCCTCGATAAATACATGTGAACGACATGAGTAGATGAATTAGTAAGCGCTTCCGCTAGAGCACACTGCACGGCATCCATGCCAGGCGACATCCGCGGTGGTGGCATGGCTGCCTGCCATTATACCAACCGTCAAAGGTCAGGCTTTACTAAGCAAGGCTGTGTGCAGGGCTGAAGCTATGTCTATTCATGAGCCAAACCATCCCTGAGGCTCTATATTTGTAGCCTGTGCCATGAACATGAGAATAAATTTTAATCATCAAAGGAAAAATCTCCCCCACCCTCCACTTCCACCTTTTAGCAACTGTGGGCCGGGAGATTTATTTATAGCCTTTGGTGAGCGAGAATGTGAAGAGAAAGGAAAATGATGGCTCTTGAACACTTCCTGTAAGAGCGCACATTAGTACAATCTTTTCTGAGATTACATCCTTAAATATGCATGGCCTTGGTCCCAGTGGTTTCACTTCTATGCTTTTTACGCTAAGGCAATGATCAGAAATGCCTGCGAACACGCGAGCAGAGGGGTAATCCTCAGAGTAGCTTACAAAAGGGGACACCAGGGACACCCCAATGCCAGTCAAGCAGACAGTATCCGCAGCATAGCTAGACCATCGTGCAGCCACCTTAACATTCTGTTT
The DNA here is from genome assembly GCA_004027375.1 of Macroglossus sobrinus. Taxonomy (NCBI): domain Eukaryota; kingdom Metazoa; phylum Chordata; class Mammalia; order Chiroptera; family Pteropodidae; genus Macroglossus; species Macroglossus sobrinus. The sequence continues at coordinate 3,525 of PVKZ01002028.1, forward strand.
GAGGAGAATATTTAATGTTATAAGAAAGAAATCGTTCTAATAAGATGTTGAGAGAAAATAACAGAATACTAAAACGGCATGATCACAGGTTTGCTGAGCATATGGAAGGCGGGTGGGGCAGCAGACTGGCCAGGCTTGCACATTCTGGAGCTTTTCTGTCTGGGTTCAAATCCCAGCTCTGACACACATTACCAGGCACACGACTTTTGGTAGGTTTATCTCTGGATATCAGTTTTCTATTCTGTAAATCCGGGATAAAAATAGTTCCTCCCTCAATAATCCTCAGAGAAATGCCAATCGAAATGACAATGAGCTATCACTTCACACCCCTTAGGATGGCCACTATCATAAAAACCAAAGATAACAAGTGTTGAGGAGAATAGGAATACCTGTGCACTGTTGGTGGGAGTGTAAAATGGTGCAGCTGCTGTGAAAAACAGTATGGAGGTGCTGTAAAAGTTAAAAAAAAAAAAGAATTATTACATGGCACAGCTATTTCACTTCTGGTTATTTATTCAAAAGAACTAAAATCAGGGTCTCGAAGAGAGACCTGTACTGTCATGTGCATGACAGTATTACTCACAACAGCCAAGGTGCGGACACAATCCAAATGTCCATTGACAGAAGAATGGATAAAGAAAGTGTGGTCTATACATGACATGGAATATTATTTAATCATAGGAAAGAAGAAAATCCTGCCATCTGCCACAACATGGATGAAACTTGAGGACTAATCAAAGCGAAAGAAGCCAGTCACAGAAATTCGAATATCGTATGATTCCATGTATCTGAGGTATCAAAAGTAATCAAACTCATAGAAGTAGAGATTGGAATGATGGTTGTCAGGGGCCAGGGGCGGGGAGAATGGAGAGTTGCTATGCAACGGGTATGAAGTTTCAGCTATACAAGGTGAATAAGTTCCACAATAGTGTGCCTATAATGAGTGATACTGTATTGTTCACTTAAAATTTTGTTGCGATCTCATGTTGCACACTCCTACTACAATAAAAAAAATAATAATCGATAACAATAAATAGTCTCTTCTAGTTGGGGAAAACAGCAGGAGTGGGAACGAGAGTTGACTGCTAATGTATTTGGCATTTCCTTTGGGGTATTGAAATGTCCTAAAATTAAATCATGGGATGGCTATACAACTTCCATTAATATACTAAAAAAACACTAAACTGTTCATCTTAAATGGTAGGTAGAATTTATGATATGTGAAATGTATCTCAAACAGGCTGTACAAATATGTAACTAAAATAATAACAGGAAAGAATGGTCCTCCCCTTCTCAGTCTACAGTGAGGATTAAATACACAAATCTGCAGAAAACCTCTGAGACCACGCCTGTCACAGAGTCTCACAAGCTATTACAACTTCACCAATAGAACAGAAAAAGACCAAAAGTACATAATAGTGGTTATTCTCCGGAGGCAGCACTATGGGCAATTTCCCTCTCACCTTACACTTTTCTTAATTTGTTCAATAATCACTTTTACTATCAGGAGAGAACTAAGCATTATTCTGTAAAGAGGACGGTATCTTTGACCGAGATTGTCTGCGGAAGCAAATCGATGCCCAGAAAGTTAAGCAGGAAGAGACAGCAATGGACTGACACCTAGTGGCCAATATGGGTATTACGTGCACACGCTACAAGGTCTTGCCCTGGTGGACCTGGCTCGTTTGATCCACTTACTTGAAGGGTTAATTGACAACATGAAACGGCTGACGCATCAACTCTCCCACCTTCAGACATGCTAATCTCTCTTTGACAGACGTATTTATATATCTATACGTAGAAAGATTTAGCTATAAATTATTATATTAGCTATTAATATTTCCCCAGGGAATCTATAGTAAAAGTTGGAGACTGACTGCCTTAGTTTCTAATACCAGGGGAATTATCACCAAGAAGGAATCTGCTCCTAGCTCTTAAAGTGATGAATGTGGGCTATGTTCATGGGGCACAGAGTAAGGATAGGGAATATATAAAATGGAGTATCTTTAACCAAGCTGCTAAAATTATTAACATGAAGGCTGAGGGATAAGGAAACATTCCATTCTTTATTCTAACTAGCCTGGAAACTTATTATTATTTTTTTAATCTCCAGTCCTGCGTCAATGCCCGGATACACATCTGGACACACACCAGACCTCCAGATAATCCTCTGATTATCCCCTGAAGGCCTCACGTATCCAGACCACCTGACATCATCACTGGATGTAACCAGACCTCCTGGCACCCATTTTCTGAGCCATCTGGCCTCTGTCATCCTGCGTGCCTGACATATGACTAATAACTATCCTGGATCGATCCTTGGGCTAAGAATGCACGACCAATGGTTCTCGATAATGCATTTTTGACTATGAGAACTTGTAACTTTTCTTTCTTCTTTGGAACAGCTTTGGGTTTGTGCCTAGCTATGTTCCCAGTCTGCAAACTCTGAGACCCTCGAATAAATGTCTATCATTTATTTCTAGACAAGACTCCAAACCCTTTTTGAGTTCATTCAGCACCATGTAAAGAAAAGTGCAGCCTGAATCGTGGGCCACAAGCACACACACTCCCTCCCTCCCTCCCTTACTTTCTCAAGTATATGCTCTAACGACCTACCCTGTGGCCCCACTAAAATGTCAACCCTCGCTGACACTCTCTGTCCCTGCCTCCTTTCACTTCCCTCCAGCATCACCATTTCACCCACTGTAAAATTTATTTATTCATCTTGTGTTATCCATCTCTTGCCCTGGAGTATAAACTCATTTGGGTAGCATTTGGGTCTGTCTTGTTCTTCGATGGATCCCCAGTTCTTAAATTAGGGCCTGAGACATAATAAACACTCAATGAGTAATATTTGGGGGGGGTGAATGTTATGCGAAATCAGTATTAAGAAAACACCACATCACTGGTTCACACTGACGACACTTCTGCAACAGCTAGAGGTGTGGACATGGCCAGCTGTTTCCGTCTGCCCAGGCCACCATAACGAATACCATGGACAGGGTGGCTTCAACAACAGAATTTTATTTGCTCACAGTTCTGGCAGCTGAAAGTCCAAGATCAAGGTGTCTGCAGAGCGTTTCTTCTGAGGCCTGTCTCCTTGGCTTGTGCCTGGCCTTCTTCTTCCGGTGTTTCCACGCGGTCATCCCTCTGCGTGTGTGTGTGTGGTGTGTGTGTGTGTGTGTGTGTGTGTGTGTGTGTGTGTGTGTCTGTGTCCTAATCTCTTCTTTTAAGGACACCAGTCAGACTGGATTAGGGCCCACCCAGGTGATCGCATTTCATCTCAATCATCTCTTTAAAAACCCAACCTCCAAATTCAGTCCCATTTGAGGTTAGGATATCAACATATGAATGGAATGTGGGGGGAGGGACATAATTCATCCCGTAAACACAAATAATGTGGGGACCTGTCAAAAGAACACGGGGAGACGGCTTAAAGGGGCTCCCATAGGCTTCGTCTAGGACAATGTAAGCATGAAAATAAATTACGATAATAACAGATTAGAACTCATTGAATAAAACAAGAATCTATGAGTCTATGCTGACCAATAAACATAGATAAATACATCGGATGAAAAAAAAAAAAAAGCTCTTCTTCACCAAACAATGCCAAACAAAAAAATGTAAAAGAAATGATAAAGTTAGGAAATGACCTCTCTGCAGCCATCATTTTAATCATTCATTCAGGCATGAATCCTCAAAGAAGGCTTAAAATTTGGGTGAAGATTTGGTGGGAAACAGGTTATTTGTAGCCTCAAAGAATCTCCCTGCGGAATACCTTAATAATCCAACGCACGGACTAATCAGAGTGAACATCACCAGTAATGGGACAAATCAACACCACGTACCTCTCGAAACAAGGCACCGAGGACGCAGCATCGCTCCTAAAACGGTCCTGCTAAATAACACATCACCTGAAGCTGAACATAAGAGAACATCTAACAAACCCAGATCGAGGGACGTTCTGAAAAACAGGCCGATACTCTTCCAAAAACAAAGACAAGCTAAGGAGCTGCGTCAGACTGAAGGAAAGTGAAGAAAGCCGGTGACCAATAATAACGCGTGATCCTGGATGGAATTCTAGAGCCAAAAAAAAAAAAAAATCAGTAAAAGGGACAGTCTCAGGATAACTGGTGAAATTTGAATATTTGCTGGTATGCGATAATAGTATTGTAGCAATCTTAAATTTCCCAAATACGATCATTATATTGTGGTTATGTACACGAATGTCCTTTTTCTTTGGAGACACGCCTAAAAATTTAGGAGTGGAGGGTCATGATGTCTGCAACTGACCCAAATTATGCAACCAAAATAATACACGTGTGCATGTGTGTGCGTGCGTGAGCACCGAGACGGTAAATACGGTAAAATGTCACTAATGGGTGAAGCCGAGTGACGTTATATGGGAGCTTATCGCGCTACTGCCATTTTACTGTAGATTTGAAATATTTTCCAAATAAAAGGTTTTGAAAATGGTTAATGGTTCATGCTAGCAAAAAGCTGAAAGGAATATTCAAGACGGAAAATACACGAGGAAGGGGAGTTTGTGAGTGACTTCGTGTCTCCTGATGTTGCTATAGGGCTTTGACAATAAGCAAGGTCACCTTTCTTTAGTTCCCACAACGAAAGTGAGGAGAGAGGGCCCTCCAGATTGCCTACTGTGGACCTATTGTATTCGTCGATGCCCCAACAGGTTAGGTATTAACGCCCTGTTTTATAAATGAGGACATGGAGGCTCATAGCTAGGTCGCTCAAGGTCACTTGACAGGGAGGCAGGAGCTGAACTCAGGCCTGACTCCTGTTTATCAGTTCTTCTTATTATTTTTACAAACCCCGTTCTCCGAGCCCTGGGCCAGGCCAGGGTTAGCGCTGGACTGTTCCCCTCCCCTGGGCGCCCCGTCCACCGTGGGCGGTCAGGCTCCAAGTGGCCAGGCTTGGACCACAGAGGAAGAGGTGGTGCTGAGACCTGAAGACAGACAGGCCCTACAAGGCGCTTCTTCCTCGGCCCCCCAGATTCCTCCAAACCTGCTGGCTTGGAGCCCAGGAGGCTGACTACGGGCCTCAGTCTGCAAGTTGGGGTAACCTACAAAACCCTAGCAGAGATCAGAGGTGGGGAGGATCTGAAGGCGGGAGGCCCTGGACACTTATTTGCTCGGTGCTCACCTTGCTCTCAGCCCCTGCCTCTCTTTGCCTCCCACCTGGCTCCTGCCAGGTTCAGGTAGTTCTGCTTCCTCCCCCAGCCCCTCCCACTTCCCACCGCTGCTGACACCTGTGCCTCAACATCCCTCTTCAGGGCCTTTACCCCTGCCCGCCCCTCCATGGAGGCTCTTCGAGCAAACCTCTGGGCTCGTTTCTTGCAAGGACTCTGCAAGGATATACCCGGTGAGGAAAGAAAAGCTTGTTTAAAGGGAACAGCATGTGCGGAGGCCCAGAGGTGAGGGAGGGTGTGCCTGGCTGGGCTGGGAGAATGCAGATGGCCCTGAGGGGCCAGAGCACAGGAAGCCAAGCAGCTTCAGCCTCAGTCCCAGCCTCAGAATGGAAATTGGGAACCAGAACCCGTCCCTCCCTACTCCACCCCTGTGGATGACTCACTAGCAAAGGTCTACCTACAGCCTTACCTGAGCCAGCACGGGGGCCGGGCCGTGGACTGGGGCAGAAGCAGCAGCCTCAGGCCTCCACTCCCGGACACCTGGGCTCGCCTTCTGCTGAGGACAAGGAACGGGGCTGGTGCCATCTGAGTACCAGCTGTGTGATTTCAGAGCCTCCAGCTGGGCTCAGAAGCCTCCTCCACCTATCCTAGCATCAAAAAGTCAATCCCAAGGATCATCGGGGGTGCTTACTGCTCAACCATCCCCTGGGACCCTGTGCTGGGTCCCAATCCCTGTAGAAATGCGATTCTTCCTGGAAAGGAGGAATACACTCCTAGGCTGATGTCAACATTCAATGTAAATATTACTAAGACAGCTCGAAATGCCTCCTCCTCTGTGAGGGCCGCCCTGATGTCCTTTGGAAGTGAGCTTTTTTTTTTTTTTTCTAAATGACCCATAGCGCTTGGTCTCATCCTGTGTCCTGCTCTAGTCTGGGTACTCCGCAGCCCAGCCAAGGTGGGTCACGCAAGGCAGGAAGTCGGGCCTAAGAAGGCGGCAAAGTCTTCTGCTTGGATCTGTGGCCTTGCTTCCCCCCACCCCAGGCCAAGGCATGAAGACTCCGGCAGGGAAGGCTGGGTGCCCAGCTGCTCTGAAATGGCTTTGCTCTTCTGGAGCGGGAGGCCCCAGGACAAGGGTTTTAAATACCCTCCAGCCACACCTCCGCTCCCTCCGCTGTAACCAAACATGATAAAGTCACATGGCGAGCCAGAACTCAGGTCACCATCAGATTGGATCAGAAAAGGCAGAGTACCAGGGAGTAGAGTGGCATTGGAGATACGCAGGACAAAGGAGCTGGGGCTCCATGCCACGGGACCCATTATCACAGGTACTCTGGCCTTCGCTGCTCCAGAGAAGGGCTTCACCCCAGGCTACCAGCTACAGTAGGTTCATGCTGCAGTTCATCTCAGGGGAGCTGCCACACGGAGGAGCTGGGGGCTCTGAGAGGGCAGAGGGGGCCTCCTGAGAACCCCTTTGTCCCTGCCTGGGACTGCAGGCCAGTTTGGGGGTTAGACTCCAGTCCCCGTTTTCATACGTGGTTAGTACCTCTGGCCTCTGCCAGCCCACTCCCAGGTTCCAAACCTCTCCTGGTCCACTTCCTGTTAACCCCTGCTTCGCCCCGTTCTGAATTTCTCCCTCTTCCAAGTCTGTCTCCCGCCTCCATTCAAAGCAGGTGTCCGAAGCCTTCCTGACAGTTGACCAGCCTCGTCCTGGGAGGCTGGGGTTGAGGCTCTGGGTCTTGCCTCCCCCTTCCGGGGACTCCCCACAAGCACCTTCCTGATCCCTGGGAGTGCCGCCTCCTCTCTGCTCCCTGACCATCCTTGAGAGCTCGGACCACAGCACCCAACGCTGTCCCTGCTTAAGAACCCACAAAGCTGGGGGTATCAGGGCCAGGATGGTTCTTACTCCCCATGCTCCTGGCCCCTGAAGGAGCATGGACTCCAGCTGTCCCGGGAAGCAACTCGTTCATTCACTCGCTTAATCTGTACAGAACGTCTATTCTGCACCATTGCCAGACGATGGAGTCTCAGCTTCCGCTTACATACCTCCCACAGAGCAGAGCTCACTACCCACAGGGTGCCTTATCCACGGGCAACAACGTCATTCGCTGGAGCAGAATTTCTTCCTCTGGCTGGGCCCTAGGGATGGGTTTGGGGCGCCCTGAAATTGGGGGTATGTCTGCATGCATCTCCCTGGGGAGGGAGCCCTGAGCTTTCGCCACATTCTAAGAGGCAGTAAATGCTGACAAGTGTGGATCCAGACAGCCTGGCTTTGAACCCTGGCTCTGCCCGCTGCCAGCTGTGTAACCTTGAATGAGTTATGAACCTCTCTGCATCCCACCAGTAAAACATGAGTAAGAGGAGTATCTACCTCACAGGGCTGTTGAAATGAGGCTTAATTCACGTAACACACTTGCCTTTATACATCGTAGCCGTTATCACACTCACGGGCCTCTATGCCTTCCTGTCTTGGTGACCTGTCTAGGTGGAAGGGGATTCATTCCACCTGCCCCAAGGAGGTGGACTGTGCTGGGACAAGTGTCATCTCCCCTGTGTGCCACACTGGCCAGCCCTCAGAGGTCTGAAAGCCAGGACCAATTAGAAATTCCTTTTCCTTAGGGAATACGCAGAAGCCAGAGCCAGAACAAAGAAACTGTCCACTCTTCTATTTTTCCGACTATGAAGCATAACAAATATGTAAAAAATATGCTCAAGGCATAAATATACAATTTAACACATTATCATAAAACACACAGGAAATAAAACATGTCAACCCCCGGGGGCCTCACACATCTCCATTCAAGAGAACTTTCACCCTCATTTCGCCCAAAACTCTCTTGGGCCCAGTGGGACAGGCACAGCCAGCACCCCAACCCTCTGAGCAGAGGGTAGAACAGAGGAGCCAAGGACACCAGCTCCGCCTCTCGCTGCTCTGCACTCTGGGCAAGCTGACGAAGCTCTCTGAGCCTCAGTTTACCAGCCCTGGATCTGTAAAATGGTGCCATAGGGTCCAGGATCTCTGGACAAGCTCTGCGGGGCTGGGGCTGGGGAGTGTACATGTGTGCTCGGTGTTGTTGGAAGACCACACAGCAGGGGTGAGACCTTGATGAAAAGTTCCCAGGGGAGCAGCCGACCTGAGGGGACCAGCCGTCCCCTGGCCTATCAGACGGCTCGATAACTCTTATCGCCCCTAAGTGCTTTTTCTCGGTCTTGCCGTGATTGGGTTCTTTAGATTTCGTTCCACTGTTTCGTTTGATATGTTCACAAACCGCTTCCGAACACCTGCGCCCTTGGCAGGTCCCGGCTATGCAGGTCCCAGTGCCCCTCGAAGCCAAGTGCCAGGTGGGGCTAATGGCAAAGTAAACACTGTTGTCTAATCTTCCTGCCAGGCGGGTCTGGTACAGTCAATTACGTGGCCCCCCTGCTGGCAGCCACACACTGGCGCTGGCTGGCAGTCAGCCCTCACGGAGAACACACCATCTTAGGGTTACACTTGCTCTGCCAAGAGTTCCCCTGGGGACTGGGTGGAATGGCTTCCCTGAGTGTCCCTGGGATGGAGGCTATGGCCAGCACAGAATGTCCACCTTACTCTCCAACTGATGAACAGAAACTGGATGCATGAGTCTGGGCACAGAGCCTGGTCCAGAACAAGAGCCTTCTGTGCCCCAGCTGCTGGTCCTGCCCTTGTCACTACTTAGTTCTGTGAACCTGGGCTCATCCCTTAAACCTTCTGAACTGTGTCTATAGGGATAATGCAGGAATAATCATAATAATAATTTTTTTTTAAATTTATGTATCTCAAAGCACTCAGAAAAGCATGAAGAGCCAAGGAAATGCAAGCCTCATTGTATCGATGGAGGTTTGCAGGTGAGAGAAACAATGATTTTGACTCCTTACTTCTCCAGTCGCTGGGCAATGAATAGGCCTCCAAATAGAGGCAGCCAGATGAATCTTTGTAGAGTTTTCTAGAAGGTTTATAGCCTTGTATTAGTTTTCTATCGCTGGCGACCAGATTAATGCAAATTTAGCAACTTAATACACCTCAGGTGTATCACCTCACCGTTTCCGTGGGTCAGGACCCCAGGCTTGTGTTGGCTGGTCTCTGTGCTTCAGGACCTCACACAAGGCCACTGTCAAGGTGTCAGCCAGGCGTATGGTCTCATCCGAGGCTCCGCTGGAGAAGGGTCCTCTTCCAAACCCACCTGGTTGTTGGCGGGATTGAGCTCCTTGCGGATCGTCACACTGGGAGTTTCAGGTCCTTGTCGGCTGTTGGCTGGAGGCCACTCTCTGCTCCTTGCCATGTACGTCCCTCCACGGGGCAGTTGCTTCATCAGAGCCAGCAAATGAGAGTCTATGCAAAGCATCGGCTAGCAAGACGGAAGTGACCACCCCCTATAATGTAACCCTATGAGTGACATCTTATCGCTTTGCCGTGTACTACTGGTCAGCAGCAAATCTCAGGCCCTGCACATGCTCAGAGGGAGGGAAGTACAAGGGGCATGAATACCAGGAGGCAAGGATAATTGCCGGCCATCGTAGAGTCTGCCATAAGCCCAGAACTGGCGCCACCGGGCATGTCAGCTTCCCCCAGGCTGTTCGAATCTCTAATGTGGGGAGACTTCATTATCTTCACTGATCTAAGAGCTTCCCATTGATGTGATCCCAAGACCCACCCAAGTGGAAAGGAAAGAAGCTTCCCCTTCTGCCCTCTCTCGAGCCAACCACAGGCTCCCTGGAGGCATGACTTATTTCCATCTCGCTCATGCACGTACCCCCAACAACTAGAACATGCCTACCTGGCATGAAGCAGGTGCATAATTGGAGTCTGCAGATTACTGCGTAAGGAGTCTTCCTGCTGCTTACCAAACATACTTCTCCTCTGTCCAAAACCCGCACGTGGGTCCCACAGACAAGCTGTGCCCCCCAAAGCAATGCCCATCCTTGGACGCCAAGCCTTGCAAGCCAGCTCCAGGATGCACAGGGCACCTGGACACCACCTAGGCCTTCTAGATGGACTCTAGCCAACCCCCTGTCCTTCCCCGCAACCCCCACCGATCCAGGATGACATGGAAGAGCCTATCCGGAGGGCCCGGCACCCAGGGAAGCTGAGAAATGTTTGAAGTCCTCCCTTGGCTTCTCAGAGCTTCACCGCAGCCCACCAGCTTGTCACTCTCACCCTTCGATGTGGCAGAGGAAAGCAGACCGTGGACAGACCTTTTCAGGCGTACAACCTAGAGATAGACTGTTTCCATTGACCCCCCAAAATGTCCCTCATCCCCTCCCCCAGCCCCTGACCTGTTTTCTGTCCCCAATCTTTTGCCTCTTCCAGAATGTCTTATAGACAGAATCCTACCAACGTCGTAGCCTTTTAGGTTCTGGCCTCTTTCTCTCAACGTTAGGCTGGGGAGCTGTTTGTTTGTTTATCCGTTCGCTGCCGAGCGCTCCTCTACTGTTCATCCGGGGGCCAGCTGAAGGACGCGAGACTCGTTTCCAATTTGGGGCGAGTGTGAAAAAATCTGCTGTACACATTGCACACAGGTCTTTGTGGGTACATATGTTCTTCATTTCCTTTGGGTAAATACCCAGGATGGGGATGGCTGGGTCCAACGTTAAGTGCATGTTGACGTTTCAGGAGACTGCCAACCTGTTTTCCAAAGCTGGCTGTACCAGCTGGCCTTCGTCCCCACCTGACCGCAGCGAAGTCCCACCGCTCAGAGCCTTCCTCTGCCCTGGGCGTTGACAAGTATCTTCATCTGAGCCACTCCAAGGGTGTAGCTGCTGTGCACATGACATTGAACGCTCGCACCGTCCCAAGAAATCTGTAGCACCATTCGATTCATCACACAGGTGGGGAAACTGAGTCTCGGAGAGACTGGGTCCCTAGCCCCAGGTGCTACAGAGATTAAGGGCAAGGCAAGGATTCGAATCCAGACCCTGGAGTCAGGATGCCGCCTACGATTCTTCCACGGAGACCTGGACTCCTGCCCCTTGCTCAGCCGTTTCCGCCTGCGTCACCTCGGGCAAGCAGCCCAACTTCTCTGCGCCTCAGTCTCCTCATCTGCAAGATGTGGAGTATGACGTCACTTACCACACGGAGCTAAGAGTGACAGGCCGATACACCTGGGCTCCCCTGTCTCTACCAAAAAAGAGAGAGAGACACATGAGTCATGTAACTCCGTGTAAGTTCCCCGAACGGCTGGCGTTCCACAGGATTAATTAAAACACGGCGTTGAACACTTCCACGCGTCATATAATTCACCGAGGGAGATGAAAGATGGTTACAATACACGTGACGTTCTCACGGTTTGTTCCCCCCACATTTGAGTTTTGAGAGCTCGTCCTGCTGTACCACCCAACCACACTTCCCTTCATTTCCAGGTAGAGAATTGTGCCTAAAAGACTTGGTCCTCCTGTCCCTCTGTAAAAAAAAATAATTTATTATGAACAGTTTCATACATGCATAACACACATGCACAGTGTAATGATGAGTACACATGTACCACCGCCAGCATGAAACATCAGCCACCTTTGAAAACCCACCCTCATCACGGGCCCCGTGCCCTCCCTGCCACTGGCAGCCTTCACCCAGGGGTTTCCATCTGCTGCTCCCAGGATTGAGGCGGGCATCTCCAGGACCACGTAAATGCTGAGATCAGCTAGCAGTTGTGGGCGTAGATCAAAGAGAAAGGCTGGAGGAGGAGGGAAAGAGAGGAGAGGAAGCAGGCACCAAAAGATGTGGAAGTGGGAACTATGGATCCAGCATCCACATTTGGGGCATGAAGATGTCTTCACAGGTGGTTTCGAAATACAAATGTGCTTTGTACTGACCAACCACCGCTGGTCCTGAACTTGATCCGCACTGCCCACCCCTGCATGCTCACCCAGAGGTCCTGGGGGGAATGTGGAGCTTTTATAAAATCTATGTCTCCTGATGCTGGAAAGACCAAGTATGGTCCAGGGAATACGATTTCAGAATAAGAGCTACAGATAGGGCTCGCTACCTGCTGGTGACCTCTCTCCCCCACAATTCCTGAATCAAAATTTCATTCACTCCATTTTGTCCACTGAATAAATCCCATAAAGTAGAGAATCCATTGTGTGGGTAGCATCTTCTTTTTTATTTATTTATTATTATTTATGCCTACAGCACCTGGTCTTCTCAGGTGGTCTCCCATCCAAGTACTAACCAGGCCCGACCCTACTTAGCTTCCGAGATCAGACATGGGGCTTGTTCAGGGTGGTATGGCCGTAGACCATAGACCATGGCTCCACGGGGGCATGAACCCAGGACCTTCTGTGTGTAAAGCAGACGTGCTAACCGCTACACTATGAAACCATGTCCGGTAGCATCTTCTTTTAACAAGAGAACCTTTCTAAGTCATGCACACACTAGTATGAATTTTCCCAAATTGCTTTGCTGCACTGCAGCTGATTCAGCCAAGTCTGAAGCATGGAGCACCAAGGAGAGTCAGCACCCAGTGAGACCTCAGAGGTGGAGGCTTCCAGCAACTGGAGAGGCCGGGAGGGAAGCAGTAGGAAGAGAAGTCAGGGGCCCAGATTCCAAAGACAAACCCGGCCTGTTCGAAGGGAGGCAGCATTTTCCCACTTGCTCCACTCCCTTCTCTTCCCCTATATTTCCCAGGACTCAGCCCAACTACTACCAGGAACAGGAAGGGCCTGTAAGCTAGTGAGATACCCAACAACCCCCTATCATGACATTTCTGTAGGGAAATGTGTCCTAAGTCCCAAACCACCAACCTTTGGGGTCACAGCTACAGGAACATGGCCCATCCCTAAGTGGGGAGCTGCTCTCCAAGAACCCCAGCTGTCGGTCCCCCTGGGACAAATCAGGGTCCCCTGAGCTCCTTTGACATCGGTTCAATCTTAAGTGTACTTTAGACCAACTCTGTCGAAATATCCATCTCGTCGCGTTTTAACGCACTTTACGATTTGAGGAATAAGCCCTCCACGCCACGGGGACTTGCTCTCTGCAGGCTCATCCCCACCACGGAAGGTGGTTCCAGTGGAAAGCTCCACTCAGCTGGAAACAAACTTCTTGGAACGTGGCTCAGGGGCGGGGACAATCTTATCAGGAAACTTTCCGTTTGGAATTAGAACAATAGGTGACATTGGAGGGCTGATAAGATGGATTCCCAAGCACTTGGGCTGTATATAAGGAGCAGCCACTGCCGGCTTCTGTACCTATTCCACCCACCTTTCCTTCTCTGGAGGTTTGGGACTCAGGAGGAACCATGAAGTGGCTGCTGCTGCTCAGCTTGGTGGTACTCTCTGAGTGCCTCATCCACAAGTGAGTCCGGGGGACACTCAGCGCAAAAAACAGCTTCCGAGGGGCTGTGTCCCTTTGCCGCCTGTCACATTGCCTTTCTTCCCTGCTAGTTTTTCTCCTTCCCTCGTACAACCCCTCTCCCCCCCTCTCCCTCTCTCTCTCTCTCTCTCTCTCTCTCTCTCTCTCTCTCTCTCTCACCATCTCAAATCTCCCTACTGGTCTCTCTCTCTGGCCTTTTGGGGAGCCAGCACTGCAAATGTGGTTAAGAGCCCAGGCCCTCGAATGCAGCCTGGTTTTGGTTCCCAGCTCCATCGCTAGGCCAGGTGACTTTGAACGTCCACTTAACGCCTTTGTATTATTGTGCCCCAAATGGGAGCCTCTCCCGTCTTGGCCTCCTTCCTCTGTCCTTTTCCTCATGGCTTCCACGGCACCCCGTGAGCAGAATCCTTGCCTAACTACTCTTCCTCCTCCTAACCATCTCCTCGCTCGCTCCAGGGTCCCCCTCATCAAAAAGAAGTCCTTGAGAAAGAACCTGATCCAGAATGGCCTGTTGGCGGACTTCCTGAAGACACACAAACTCAACCCAGCCAGCAAGTACCTGAAGGAGGCCGCCTCCATCATGGCCACCCAGCCCCTGGAGAACTACATGGACGTGAGTGCCTGGGCAGGCAGCAGAGGTGGCTCCACGGACAGGGCCAAGAGGAGAGAGGGGGTCCCAGGAGTCTTGGAAAATGGACCAGGACTCTAAGCCCCCAGGCAGTAACCCAGGGTTCTGCTCCCTGGATCTCAGAGACAAAGGGAAGGCAGGAAAAACTCAGCCAGAGCTGTTGCTCTCATTCGTTCATTCATTCCTTCCTTTGTTCATTCATTCATCCAGTGGTTACATATACAGCACCTCGTTACATGCCAGGCATTGTGCTGGGCCAGGGGAAGGAAGAATGAACAAAACTGCGCACAGCCCCTACCCTTATGGAGCTCAGTCTAGTCGGGAGAGACAGACAATAATCTGTGAGCCTCTCTAAACTTGAGAAGCCCAGGTGGGCGAGGGCTATGGTGAAGGTGCCAGTGTGGCAGGTTGCAGGCAGGGACACCTCACTGGAGCAATGAAGGAAGAGCCAGGGTTCCAAGAGAATGGGAGAGAGTCTCAAAAAGCAGGAAGGCTTGTTCCAGACCCTGTGACAGTAGGAAGCAGAGTACATTGGAGGAAAGAAAGCCAGGGTGTACGGAGAACAGAAAGGGAGGGAGGAACGGAGGTGGGTGCGCTGTGAGGCCTGAGGAGCTGGCGGGAGGCGCCACACAGAGTCTCTGATAAGGGTCTGCGTCCTAATTGCCACTGAATCATCTTCATGGGTGGTCCACAAGATCCGATTGGAGTTACAGGAAGATCAGTCTGCCTCTTCTGTTTGGGATGCCACGGCCACACCTTGCAAGCCCTTCCATAAAAACCGTGTGTCCAAGCGATGTCACCTGTCATGAAGAGCTTAGCCTTTGAAATCTGCAAGATGTGGTCCAAATCTGGGCTCTAACGCCTCCAAGCCATGTAACCTTGGGCAAGTCATTTACTCTCTCTGAGTGAGACTCAGTTTCCTAATCTGTAAATCAGAACCACCGGTGTCTACCATCAGAAGGCTGTTATGAGTAATTAGTGCAATCATGTCTTTTCAAGTACTTAGCACAGGGCCTGTCCCCTGGAAAGAGCTTGGTCAAGTTAGCCCATTTATTCACTTAAATCTTTATGAAGCACCTACTGTGTGCCCGGGGCTATGCAAGGAGCTGAGGAAACAATAGTGAATAAGCAAAGTTCCTTGAGCTTGTATTCTAGAGAAGGCAGGTAAGAGACAAATGAGTGTGTAAGAGAATTTCAGAGAACGACAAGGGGCACAAAGAAAAACTAGTTAATTAGAGTAAGAGGAAGAAGAAGAATGAGGGAGGGGCAAACTTAGATAAAGTCATCAGGGAGGGCTTCTTGGTAGAGGTGACATTTGACCAGAGCTCTGAATGACTGATGAGAAGGAGCCAGCTAAGGAAAAATCCAGAGCATCTGTGATCTCGCACACGTTCCAAGCACAAGAAATAGCAAGTGCAAAGGCCCTGGGATGGCAATGTGCTCATTGTCATTCAAGAATAGCGAGACCAGTGTGGCAGGAAGAGCTGGCCAGGGCAAAAGTGCTGGCACTAAAACTAAAAATCCCCTTTCCTAAATGCCTTTTCTTAAAACCTGCTGTGCGCACCTAGCTATAAGGAGATATCGCGAGGGGTTTCCATCTTTGAGACTTGTTTATCTCCTAATCAACAATTCAACGAATGGGAATTTAAGCTTTTCTTCTGAGGGGTGCTTTAAGTTTTCACCCTGTGCTCTGAGAACAAGACTAAGACAGATCAGCCGAGGTGTGAATGGTGCTGAGAGCAGTCAGCGTGAAACAGGGGAGCAATCAGGGAAGAGTTCAAGGCGGAGGGGAGACCTGGCTGAGCCTTGAAGGATGGATGCATAGGACAGGGGGAGAAAGGCAAGGAGAACAGGGAGGGGAAAGGTAGGAGGTGGGTTAGGGACCCAGCGCAGAGCTGGTCCCTGGGGAAGCCGAGGTGGGGAGGCCTGGGTCCCTGAGCGGTGCTGTCCCCGGCCCACAGATGGAGTACTTCGGCACCATTGGCATCGGAACCCCTCCCCAGGAGTTCACCGTCATCTTTGACACCGGCTCTTCCAACCTGTGGGTGCCCTCGGTCTATTGCTCCAGTATTGCCTGCTGTGAGTACCCGGTCCTGCCCAACCTTGCCGGGGCCCCCAACCCCAACCGACCTGGGAACCCAGGACACTCAAGGTCTAGTTTCAAGCCTGCTGGAGCCACCCAAGGAGTCACTCAGCAGGCTCTCCCTGAACTATGACGTGCCAAGCCCTGGGCTTAAGTGCTCTGCGGATAAAAGGCCGACTCACGCATGGTCCCTGCCCTCAAGGAGCTCGGCCCAATGGTGGAAAGAAGTGGGCCGGCACTTCTCGCCAAGGGCATCCGTGGGCCTGGTCCACTCAGTGTTTCCCCGGGTGTCCTCAAGGGGACCGTGGGTTCGGCTGTGAGATGGTCCCAACTAGCCCACCAGATAGGAAGGAGACCTGGGAACACCCAGACTTCAGAGTCCAGGGCAAAGGTCACCCTTCTCGCCCCAAGCCCCCCACCACCCAGCCAATCACCCGCCCCAGGAAGACGTCCCCAGCCCATGACTCTTGCTGCTCAGCCCTGGAAACTGACGATGTCACTTTGGGCCCTCACAGCCAACCACAACCTCTTCAACCCTGAGGATTCCTCCACCTTCGAGGCCACCAGCGAGACGGTCTCCATCGCCTACGGCACCGGCAGCATGACAGGCATCCTCGGATACGACACCGTCCAGGTGAGCACCTGCTGACTGGTCACCTTATTCTGCCCAGCCCTGGGGCCAGCTTCCAAGAACCTTAGGGATTACCCAGAACCAGCAACTCTCCAACCCCCAGAACCAGCTCATTTAAGCAATATGGGTCTCAGTGTTCACAAAAGTAAGCTAGCTGGGGGACGGCAAGGGGGAAATGGAAGAGACATCACAGACATTTCTAGGTGGGTGGTAGTAGATAACAGGATGGTACCTGGAGCCATAGGCCAACCTCAGGCCCATTCAAGCTGAGTGGTATGGGGGGAGGGAGTGGTGAAAGTAAAAAAAAAGGTTCAGTTCTCCTTTACCACCTCCTCCTCCTCTTCCTGCTCCCCCTTCTAGAGCCCACCCCCCAACACACAAAAGCTCCACCAGCTCCCCTCTTCTAGCAGCGGTCAAGGGCGCTGATTTGCCTGAGGTCTGCTTTGCATCCTACCATCAGACACACAAGCACACGGTGGCCATCTGTTCTGCAGCAAATTCTTCCACCCAGCCACAGACTGTGGCCGCCTGGAGATCAGCTGCGATGATTACCTCTAGCAGAATAACAAGCATTCCTGGGGACAGTCCCTCTCCCCCCGCCACATTGCAGCCTGACTCCCCAGAAGCCGAGTCCTACACAAAATGAACCAGGACAGTTTGGGCCCAGGGCTAGCAACCCCCCTACACTCCAGGGCTCAGTCTCTATGAGCTGATTGCCAACTACTTGACCCCCCAAACCAGGTTGGAGGCATCTCCGACACCAACCAGATCTTCGGCCTGAGCGAGACGGAGCCCGGCTCCTTCCTGTACTACGCGCCCTTCGACGGCATCCTGGGTCTGGCCTACCCCAGCATTTCCGCCTCGGGGGCCACACCCGTCTTTGACAACCTGTGGAACCAGGGGCTCGTTTCCCAAGACCTCTTCTCTGTCTACCTGAGCGCGTAAGTCAGGCAGAAAGGTCAAGGCCTCTGGCCTTAGCAGGGTGCTGTCCAGGACTGAGTTGGGTAGAGAGGGTCTTAGCAAGTGAGAGGTTTGAAAAGTCGGTGTCCAATGCTTGAAAGGTGTACCTTCGGTGAAAACGACCACAAATCCCTCTGTGACAAGCCGTTTTCATCCATCCTGTTTGATCAGCATGAGCCTTAGTCACATGGACCTGCACAAGTCCAATGTCATTAGCTGCTCGCTCTCCAGCATCTGTCCCATCATCACTGGTCTCCAAAAGACCACCTTTTAAAGTGAATCCACTTTAAACAGGGGCCTAAATTCTGTAGCAAAAAAATGGGGGAAAAAAAAAAGATTTGACTGGGTCTTATATCTTGAATAGTGCAAGTTTTAAATGATGAAAGCAAGTTTCCTTTATTCGTTAAAATCGAGGGTCCAGTCGTGACTATGAGTTAATTCTAAGAACGAATAAAGAATAAACCAAGCGTTGGTTTAAGGTGAGTGGAGGCTCCTGTAACCATATCTGAGGGTGTCATCGACTTCCCCAGGACACTCATATCCTTCTCTTTTGAAGCTGTTCGTCAGTGTTGATGTTTGTCTTCAGTTGTTAATTGCTCTGCTATATCATCTCATTGGGTCACATGTCCTGTCAGAGGTTGACAGCAAAAGTGGGGTGGAGTTAGGTGAATGGGACTGTTTTATGTGTGGCCAATTATTCAGTGATTAATTTCCTACCGTCATCTATATTTGCTTTCTTATCTAACCCAAATCCACAGAGAGTCAGATAATAAATATTCCAGTAACAAGGACCTTTGCAATTTACAACAGGAAGTTCCTTTTATCGTTTTTATTCCTGGCTGCTTAATATTTGTAAACGTAATCTAGATTTTCGGGTACTCAGGTGTTTTATGTAGAGCTCTTATCTCCCCAACTAGATCGGGTTTCTCGATTCAGCGCCCTGGACATTTTGGACCAGGCGATTCCTCGTCACCGAGGCTGTCCCGTGCATTGTAGGATGTTTCACAGCCTCCCTGGCCTCTACTTACTAGGTGCCAGTGGCACCCCAATCATGACAATTGAACACATTTCCAGACATTGGCACATGTCCCCTGGGGGCAAAACTGCCCCCATCAAGTCCTTAAGAGCAAACATTGTCATATATTATGGTCCCCACAGCAATGAGAGTACGTGCTGGAAACCGTACACTTTGGAACCAGAAAGACATGGGTTCTAACCGTGGCTCTGCCACTGCCAGGCTATGTGACCTTGGGCAAGGCATCTCGCCTCTCTGTGCCTCAGTGTCCTCTCTGTAAAGTGGACATAATAATAATCATAATGACCATGGCTCTGGCCTTGGTATAAGGATTAGAAGAGACCTTATTTGTCACACACTCAGCATAGCTCCCGGCACTAGCAAGAACCTACAGTGAATCTACTGAAAATAGAGGTCAACATTCCATAGGAAAAAAAAAACTGAAAAAGTAGCTCTTCAAATGCATACAGTTTAGGTTCCGTTCAATGAACAAAGGAATGAAGGAATGAAGGAATGAATGAAGAAATGAATTCCCGTCTTTTCTCTCCACTTTCCCCAGCGATGACCAGAGTGGCAGCGTGGTGATGTTTGGTGGCATCGATTCTTCTTACTACAGTGGAAGCCTGAACTGGGTGCCTCTGTCTTCTGAGACCTACTGGCAGATCACCGTGGACAGGTGAGACCAACTTGGATGGGCAACATCCTGGCATGAGCCCCACATCCCATTTTTTTATAGGCTCATAGTCGACTAAGCTTTCTAACCACTACCCCCGCCCCAGAACCGCCAGTACAGGGAAATGCACCCCAGAAGGAGAAGGTAGAGTTGATCAAGACAGGGAGACGCTGAGAAAGACACCTCACTGAGACCCCCAAACTCTTTGCAAGGATGAGACAACCACTGCTCTCTGGTCACAGAGAAGGACTGTCTACCAGCATCCCCAGGGAGAGCCGGAACCTGGCTGCCCACGGGTCTCAACACATAGGGGACCGTGACGTGGCGCACTCTCCTCTCATCCTCCAGAAAATGTCACTTTTAGCCCAGGGACAGGGCCACGTGGCTCAGCTTGCTTCAGGCCATTCCTTCCCACCTCCCTCTTCGGGGCCTGCTGGTTCCCCATGCAACCTCGTCCCCCAGCTGTGCTTCTCCCCCGCTAGGCTGCTAGAGTGACCAGTCTCCCAGGTTTGCCCAGGAGTGAGCAGTTTCCTGGGACGCAAGAGTTTCAGTACTAAAACCAGGACAGTCCTGGGTCGATCGGGATACACTAGGAGCCCTATGCCTTTCCCAGCCATGCTAAGATGTCAGTTCTTCCAACTCTCACCTCCGCTGCTCTGTCTCCATCACGCTCCACCTCCCATCCCCTCTGCCTGTGACGTCTTCCTGCAGCTCTTCCCCTTTGGGCGCCTGCTTCCCTGAGAAGCCTTCCCTGGTTGCTCCCTGCCACCACCACCCTCGCCCTGGACTACCCCACACCCTGCTCATCCTGCTCCTCCTCAATCAAAACTTATCTTCTTTCCAGCAAACTGTGAACTCCCCACAGCCGGAAACGGTGAGGCTGTCTTACTTGGCTTTGCATCTCCCGTGCCTAGTACCAAGTAGGCACTCAGTTAATATTTGTGGAGTAGTAAATGCATATGTGAATGAGAGAAGCTGAAATTGTATGTGTCGGCCAATGGATGGGAAGGAGGGACCCTCTGGGGTCCCCTGGTTCCTCTTTGGGGATATGTACCCTCTGGGAGCTAAGGGGACCCTGATTTGCATCTTGCCCTCAGTGTCACCTTGAACGGAGAGGCCATCGCCTGCAGTGACAGCTGCCAGGCCATTATTGACACCGGCACGTCTCTGCTCGCCGGCCCAACCAGCGCCATCAGCAACATCCAGAACTACATCGGAGCCAGCGAGAACTCGAATGGCGAGGTAAGCCCAGCTCCGACTGCCCTGTTCTCACCCAGCTAGCCGGTGGCTCTGCCACGCAGGAGGCGTGCAGCCCTTCTAACTCTCGCTCTTTCCCAGATGGCGATCAGCTGCTCGGCCGTCAGCGAGCTGCCCAACATCGTCTTCACCATCAACGGCGTCCAGTACCCTCTGCCCTCCAGTGCCTACATCCTGCAGGTAAGAGGGCTCTGGGCCTTCCGCCTGGATGTGCCTGCGGAGCGTGTGGCCACGTCCTCCCCCTCCCCCGCACGAGCGGAAGTACACTTCCTCAAGCTGCGGCTGACGTCCGCTCTGGAGAGCCCCTGGAGAAAAGGAATATATTAAAAATGAATGCATGCGTGAGGATGTGGATGCAGTCCCCCACCTCCGAGAGAAAAAGTGAGGCGAAGGAGGGCGGCATGAAGTGAGGATTTCTAGGTGGACACCTGAGTCCAAGCCCTGGGCCTCAATTACTAGCCTGTGGATTCTGAGAGTGTTCAGGGGAGCCAGGTGAGACCGACCATATCAAAGCTGTTTGGAAAAGCTGAGCGAATGGGAATCGTGACTTTCTTAGGGCTAATACGTTCCTACTGTCTCCACCAAGTGACAAATTTCAGTCGAATGAACCACAGGAAAACCCTTGATCTTCTATTATAATGCCAGGTGGAGAACCAGTTTTGCCCAGTGGGTCGATGTTATTTATTTGGCAGGAAGTACTGATATCTGGGCCACGCCCATCAGCCACCAACGATGCTGATTAATTAGTAGGGGTGAGGCCTGAGCAATGAGATTTTTCAAAGCTCCCCAGGTCATTCTAACGTGCACCCAAGGTTGTAGGCCAGTTCCCTGGTGAAGGAAAGTCAACTAACAGCCAACCTGGTTTGTCACTGAACGGGATCAGAATAATGAGAAAGGCTGTGTCCTCGGGGAGTCCAAAATCCTTCCCAGCAGCTGAGTTCTCCCAGCATGCCTTAGCTCCGATGCTGGTGTCAGGCTTCATGCCTCTGCCAGAAACACCGGATAATGTCTAGGAACCCCTGGAAAACAGTAGTGCAGCGAACAGCTTACACAGGCGACCCTAGGCCAGAGAGCCACGTCCCGGGACACGGCCCAGGAAGCCCCTCCTTGCTCGAGCCTTGCAGTGGACCATGACGCTTGACGCTTAGTCCCCAGGGCCTGTCACTGCTGAGTCTGTGTCTCATCTCTAGTTTGATTGTCCTTCTCTCCAGAGCGACAATGAGTGCATCAGTGGCTTCCAGGGCATGAACCTCCCTACCTCCTCCGGGGACCTCTGGATCCTGGGTGACATCTTCATCCGCCAGTACTTCACCGTCTTTGACAGAGCCAACAACCAGGTCGGCCTGGCTCCTGTGGCCTAAGCCTGAGTCTTCCCGGCCCCTTCCCAGGATGATGATCCAGCCCCAGCTCTGTGCCCACAATTCTCCTGATTGCTTTTCCTGTGAGATCGTGAAGGTGGCATCTTAGCCCTATTCCCTATCATACCAATGATGTAGAATAAAAAACATATCATCCTGAAAAATGTTTTGCGGAGTTTCTTCTCTTTGCTGCTATTCCTCCTCACATCACTGGGGTCAGAACACCAGGGCAAGGGGACAGAAATGGCCACGTCTACTGTGACAGCACCATACACAGTGGCAATGGCAGCACACACTTCATAAGAGAGTCAGAAAGACCAACGGGCCTGGGCAGGTCCTGCTGGGAGCATCATATAAAGAGTGGGGAGTCAATCGTACCGCAGCTTAAAAAACAATAAAGCTGAATTTAAAAGACCTGAGGACCAGAGTCAGCAGGACACTGCCTCCTCATGGCACAAGACCCCCTACGTTCTTGGTGAAGGGAGTCGGCTTCTTATTTCTCCCAAAGCCAATAGCACAATGAGAAAAAGAAGAGAGATCAAAGACAGGTGGCCGCAGATGGTGACATTTTTAAGTAGGCCAGGCAGCGTGGTACTGTCTGTGAGATACGGGCTGGAGAGGTGACAGAAGCTGACACTCGCCATCACCCAGGCTGCTCTATGTGATTAGATGGTTGATCCAGACTCACAGCAGAGGACGCCTCCACACTCTGGGTTCAAGACTCTGAACCTCTGCATTTCTCCATCAGGAAAGAGGACGGTTTTCCTGCCCCCTGGGGATGAGAGAAGGAACTGAGCACGCTCATGAGCAAGTAGGCCCTAGAAATGCAAACAGGAAATGGAGCAGCATTTCTCAGAGGTGGTTTGGTAGCAAAGTTTCAAAATAGGTCTGGAACGGGCTACATTCCAGGCCCTTCTTCAAAGGTTCCCGAGGCGCATATCCCAATCAAAGGCTCTGAGAAGTCCTGCTGCAAAGTGATCTCTTTCACTGCAACTCAGCTCAGCTTGATGCCCGTTCTTCTTTTGCTAGTAGAGCTATTATAGTCCTGTGCTCCTCCACACGCACTTGTAAAAATTCCCGACGCTCCTGCCTCTGCTGACAGCTGGATTCCAGACCCTTCGCTGCAGACACTGGCCTGAGGGCCAGAGCTGGGCCTCCCTGCCGAGAGAGGATTATTTTGGGGTGACCAGAACAAGATGGCTTTAGATACTCTATTGTCACATCATCCTGCAATTTGTCATTTATCACTCATATAAATATAAGATGTCGAGCTCTAAGAAGAGACAACTGAATGATCTCTTTGAAACCCAAATTTTGATCACATCCTTTCCTTGCTTAGAATCTTTAATTAATGCCTTGCAGTTGCACCTGGCTTAAGACAGTAACCCTTTGGTGTGGCTTCTAGGCATTGTAGGTTCTAGTCTGTATTACCTTCCCTGCCTCACCTGGATCCCTCTTCCCCTGAGCTCCAGCCACCCTGGCCTTCTTCTGCCTCCACAAATACCCAGACTTCTTCCCTGTCTCCTCTTCCCTTCGCACACACTGTTCCCTTTGTCTGGGTTGCTGTTCCCTTTTTCTTGATCTGCTAATGTCCAGCGCCCTGCCAATCTCAGCTTAAAACGCCACTTCCCTGAGAAGCCTTCCCTGACCCTCCTTACCTTCGTGGCACCGGGCACAACCAGTCCCCGTGCCTTCGTGGACGTGCTCACCTCGGACCTACCAGGCCAGGGCTGTGACCGTTTGTTTAACTGTTGAATGTCCAGCGGCAAGAGCAGGGCCTGGCACACAGTAGATGCTCAATAAATCCTTGTTGCCCGAGTGATCCATTCGAGATGACTTTCTAAAACGATGAGGATAGGCTGAGAGAGTGGATTTGTTTTGACTGAGGCCACGCTTAAGACAACAGATGGATCTGCTCCCACCCCCACCGCATTCCGTCCCTGTCATGTTTGGTGATGGGACCGACAGGTGGACTGCTCAGATTTCTGGGTAGGAATTTCACGGTGTCCTAGCTCCTTAGCTGTTTGTCTTTCTGATAGTTCCTATGAGCCAGGCTATGTGCTAGGCTCTGGGGACGCAGGCAGGTCTTCCCAGACCCTTCCTCTGCTGCTCCTAGCCCCATCCTTCCTTCCACCCCCTTCTCAGCCCCGCCAGCTGCAGCTCAGCCCCTGCCTCCCAGCCCTGCTCCCATTCCTTCACCCCGTGCGAACATAGCTGCTCTGACGCGCCCCTCGTTGCTAAGCAAGGTAGACTCACATTCCTTTCCTCCGGCCTCATGCGTCTTTCTCACTTCCCAGGGGCCCTGGGGGTCTGAACCCAGCCGGACCCCTCCTTTCCATCCATGCTCGTCCAGGAGTGTTCTTTTCATCTCATGGGTTGCTGCTCCACTCATCTATGGAACCTAAACCCTCCCCGAATGCAGATTCTTGCACATCGCTGGTGAGAGTGCAAACGGGTACAACCCCTAAGGAGCCCCATGGGGCCATATCCATCAGAATTAGAAACGCACATACCTTCTGGCCCAGTAACTTCGCTTCTGAGAATTTATCTTAAACATCCATTTACACACGTGCAAAATGATGTAAGCACATTGCTACCATGATGTATTCCTTCGTAGCATCTTTTTTTTTAAGAGCGAGATTTGAAACGACTCAAATGTCCGTCCACAGGGAATAATTAAACAGCGTCTGGGGCGTGCCTGCACAGAGCAGCCACGCGGCTGTGGAAAGGCAAAAGTGAGTGCACTGCTAGGTACTGGGATGGAAAGATTCTGAGAAGGGATCGTTTGGTGAAACACAAATACGCAAAAAAAAAAGGCAACAACGGGGCTTACTTACCCTGTGCTATATTTGGGGTATAAACAAAGGAAATAAGATTTGCTCGCACATACACAAAAGAACTGAGAACCGACATCCAAGACCAGAGACCACAGCAAAGAGAAGAGGGGGGACTGGGTAAATATGGGATGGGGGCGGTGTCTCACTGAACATAATTTTATAGACATTTTTATTTCTAAGGATGCAGATATACGTGCATTCACACTAAGTTCATGAAAGGGAATTTTAACCCTCTGAAAGTGTATCCTAATTCGCAACCTGCTGTTGTTTGCCTTCAGTCCCATTCGCCTGATAACTCCCCAAAGCGGGTCTTTGGAACCAACCAGGTCTGACCACTTAGCCCCTCCGGGAAGGCCCAGGTCCATTGAAACTGACCACGGGGACCAGGCTTCTGGCACACTCTCCCCATCCTCTGCTGCTCCTCAAAACCCTAATGTGGAGTCCTAGGCAAGGGGAGGTGTGGGGTGTGTTTGTCTGCTTAGGGGGCCCAGGCTGTTAACTCACTCTGCCCGTTAAAGGCATTAAGTGCCCATCGGGGTCTCGAAGGTGGTCCCCCGGCCTCCTGCAGCCAGCGAGCCCTGGGCAGGGGCTGCGAACACTGAGCCTTATTGTGGCCACAACACGTACCTGGCCGGTCAAATCTCATCGGGGCTCCCAGAAGGTCACAAGGGCACTGCCTGCCCGCCACCCTGGGCCCTGAGAAGAGGCCTGGTGACCTCGACGTGAGGCAGTGTGAGCCTTGCCCAGCGGGAGGGCTGCTGGGGGCAGTTCCTGCACCTCTTCCCCAAGAGCCTTCTTGTGCCCGGGAGTGAGTGACAAGGAGGCAGGGTTGGTCCTTGGACAGGGCCAGCTGGACATGCCAGGAATAAGAGAGGGACAAGAGTGGCAGAGCATCATCCTCAGGTCCTTGGGGGAGAAGACAATCCCGAGGCATGTGCCACATGGTCTCCCAGGGTCCACAGAAAGGCCGGGTGCCACCTGCCCACAGCGACAACCGCTCTGTAATGCACCTCGGCTAGTTTTCCTCCCTTCCGCCTCACTCCCCCCTCCCTCACCTGCTCCCTGCGATCCCTCCCCGGTCAGTGACTGTCACCCAAGTATTCACCTCTGGGTCTGCTCTTAGGGAAGCCCAGACTAAGCTAAGGGGGTCACAGTGCCCTCCCATCAACTGGAGCCCGTCATCGACTGAAAGGCCCGCAGGAGAAGCCCATACCGGGAGCCACGCAGGGCTCCCCTCCCGGCCCAGCCTTCACGGTCTGTGCATCCTTCAGGGAGCCTCCTAACCTCTCTGGGCTTCCGCAGTCCCAGCTGTAACCTGAGGGGAGGTGACAGAGCGTCCAGGGAAGCACGCTTCCATACTTGGATCACCTTGGGGAAGATGCTTCCAGCACTCCCCCCACCTTTTCATTTATTTATTTTTTTAACAGTTTGAAATGAGCATCATTCACTTGAGTTCTGTGGAGCAGGGAGAAACCGGGGTTTAAAATGTGACTTGCATCCTTTATTGAACAGAGGGACGGCAATAAGAAAGTGGGCACTGACTTGGAGCCACGCCTGCCTTGTCTGAGAAGCTGCAACGTGGAGGCAGCCGGTGTCCCACTCTTTCGTCCTGAAACACAGATGCCAGGTGACATAGGGAGGCCGGATGGCTGCGCGGGTCACAGAGCACAGAGACTGAGAGAGGCATTATCATATGCCATCGTCACAACTCAACAAGGTAGGACAATTGTGGTCCCATCGCACAGATGAGGGAACCGAGACGAGAGGCCCCTCAGCTGGTCACAGCAGCGGAGGAGGGCTCAAACCTGGTGGCACGTGCCCCGGACCTCACTCCTAACCACCACCACCCTCTGAGTCTAACTAGACAACACTGTCCCTACGTCCTCTGCATCTCGTAAGCCTTCGGTTTCCCTGCTCCTAACTCTAAATCCGCTGTCCCTGCAGATTAGGACACGACTACACTAACATCTGGGCCGGGCACCCCAGATGGCCTGTGCAGCTGGCAACTGCAGCAGATGTCCTCATCTGGAACGTGTGGCGAGCGGCGGGTCAGAGCAGAGCGAGAGGCGGGAAGCCTGGGCAAACGTGGGCAGGGCCTGTGCGGTGGGGGCTGCAGTTCATTCTACAGCCCCTGGGGTGCTCCTGGTGACCTGGTGACAGCTTAGCTCCTTGTCCTCCATTCCCATCTCGTTTCTCCCCATCACTGATAGCGCTGTCCCCTTTCCCTGGTCATGGAATCTAAGCTACACCACCCAGACCTCCCCTGTGGCACTGATGGATTTAGTCCTCCATCTGCTGGGAAGGTTGTTGGCTTACAGCCCTCGGCCGTCAGCCCTCATAAGGAATTGCCTTGGCTGAAGGGAGTTGCTTTGTCCAAGGTCACACCACTTTCCTGGGGCAGCCCATAAAGAATTACTGGTCAATATGGGGACACAAAGCCCTGTCCATTTTCCCCACCTCAGGACAACTGTGAAGGGTCGCACAGCCTCAGAGCTCCCGGATCTGGCAGGCTGAGGCCTCAGGACTCAAGGCAGCCCAATTTCTCCCTCCCCCCAGCCCACAGGTGTGGTGACAAGGAACTGCCAGCCTGCTCCTTCCTCAGAGCTTCCCACCCAGGGAACCCAGCCTGCAAAGGCCTCTCCATCTGTCGTTTCCCTACTCACTTTAGAAGTCTCTCGGCGTCAGAGGCCACCAGGTGCTTACACGAGACACCTCCCCAACCCAGCCCCAGTTTTGGGCTGAGACAGGGTATAGCTTACCACCTGTAGGCATGGAGTGAAGTTCCCCCACCTCCCCACAGTGAGAAGTGAATGAGTGGGACAGCCTGGGAAAGACCGAGACAGCCTTTAATCAGGAAACCTCAGGTGACAGGACAGTGACAGCTGGTGGCGCCATCCCAGTGGAATCCCAGGCCCTCTCCGGCTCTTATCCTCCAGAGCAGAGAGCTCAGCAGCCCAACCTTCCTCAAAAGGCCAGAGGCCACGCTGCCCAGGGAGGATGCTGCCCCAGGAGGAGGCACGCGCTCGATTCCCACGGCACATTCCACGTGCTTCCCGGGAACGAGGCCACGCCAGGCCTGGGGGTCTTCTGTCCAGCCAGGAGTCCTGCAGGGCTGCGCCTCGTTGCCCCCAGAGCCTCTCTGCACACGCTCAGGCTCAGGACCCCCCGGCAGCATCCTCTCCCCAGCGTCCCTCAGGCACGGCTTCCTCCATCCAGAGTCATGGACGCCCGCTTACCCCGTAGACTCCTCCTCGCCCGAGGTCGCTGTCGTGGGCTGCTGGGGACTGGGGCTGGCGGTGTCCTCAAGGGCCGCAGAGAGTCTGGACGTGGAGGGGGAGAGTCCGCGAGGCCTGAGGCGGGTGACAGGGGTCTCTGAGGGGCTGGGGCCCGTCGTGGACAGGGCGGAAGTGTCAGCCAGGACGGTGGCAGGCAGAGAAGGCTCCCTGGACACTGTGGAGGCCCCAGACGCTGAGGACGATGGCTCTGGAGTAACGGGGGGTGGCCCAGGAGCCCCGGGAGAGGCTGGAGGTAGAGAGAAGGTTCCCAGAGAAACTGATGGCCCTGGTGAGGGTCGAGGAGACTGGGCAGCCCCAGGCTCCCCTGGCGCTGTGGCCCCAGGCCCCGCGGGGGGTGAGGGCGAGGCCCCGGCTCCTGAGGGGCTCCTGGGTGAAGTCTGCACGTAAGACACGTCGGTCCTCAGGAGGCGCTGGAGGGTGTGGAGCGCTGGTCTCTGAGGCGATGCCGCAGGGGGACCCGGGCAGGAGCTACAGCTGACGGGGGCCTCGGTGGCTCTGCGGGGGCTCCGTGCCGAGTCCCCGTCTCCCTGAGCAGAGTCTCCCCGTCTTTCGTCCAGGGAATCTAGAGAAAGGTGGGGGAAACAAGAAGCACAGTGACTCTCTCCCCCATGGCGGAGGCAGCTCCGGGATAAGCCACACTGGGGACGGATGCCCACACTCAGTCCTCGGAAGGTCCTCGAATACCTGGCGAGGACCAGCTGGCTCCTGCCCCCAGGGAGAGCAGACCGGAACACCACGGCAGTGGCCATGTGACATCGTGTGAGGCACACAACGCCCCCCGGCCTCTGTAAGATGGACATGAGGATAAGGACTGCATGGGGTGCACGGGAAGTCTCAGCCTAAACCTGAATGTAAACTACGCACTTTGAGTGACACCCCGGGCTCAGGGTAGGTTCACCAATGGCAACAAATGTGCCACCTGCTGATGGACGCAGACGGGGGGGCGGGGCACACCACAGCTCTCTGTACCTCCCGCTGGATCCTGCTCTGAATCCAAAACTGCTCTAAAAACATAACGTCTATTGCAAAAAAAAAAAAAAAAAAAAATCTTTTTAAAGTGTCAGCCTGGATCCCGCACATCATAAGGGGAGAGAAGAAGTCAGGGAAGGAAGAGGGTTGGAGAAGGGCCCAATCAGGGAGGAGGCGGGGGTCGTCAAAACGCGTTAAAACGCTGGACCAACTACACTTTAAAAAGTCACCGACGGGCCGTCCCACAACTCTGTGAAGGTACGCAAACCCACCGAATCGTATACTTGGAGGGTGTGAATTGTATGACAGGTGAATTACATCTCAAGAAAGTTGTTATGGTTTTTAATTATCAAAAAAAAAACCCTAATTCATAGTCTATTTCAATAAACAGTGGTTTCTCCTTAAAAGGAGTTCTCGTTACGAAGGGGCAATGTGGAGAACCAAGCTGAGGCAGTGTGTTCCAAGAGAAGGAGCTGGCTCCGTGCCTCACTTCTTGGGGCCTCAGTTTCCCCACCTGGAGGCAGGAGAGCAGAATGGGCAGGAGCAGGGGGTCAAGTTCAGAGAGACCTGGCCTTGAGTTCAACACCACCAACTAGAACAAAGCCTTAAGACAGACACTTCTCTTCTCTGAGCCTCCTCGTCTGCCAAACGGAGCTAATAGCAACAACAGCCATTCTCGAATATTCCCAGGAGCATTTAAATGAGATCATACAGGTAAAATGCTCCATACAGTGCCTGGCACCTTAGCTAATGATGAGTCTCCATACCGCAGGGGGAATAACATCTATTGGCTTGTAGAGGCATTAGTTGGTGGTGGCTAAACCAAAGAAGGATCTAGAAAGCACTCGAGTCCTTTCATGTCATGGCTGTATGGGCTCGGGATGTCTCCAGCCACCCCCAATCCTCACAGTAGCTCTTTATCCACAGATCCGAAGAGCTGCCCTAAATATAGACCATCCTCCTCAAAATTCCAAAGGCATCGAAAGATATTTTATACACGAGGAAATCCAGGCCACAACTCAGTGGAAGAATTCACTGTCTCCCTGGAAGTTTAAAAAAAAAACACACACACACACAAAAGAGCCACATGTAAGAGACTCACTCGATGGACACATTAAATTGGGAAAGTTAAATTCAAAACATACAAAAAATAACGGGCCACCTCCTCATGGGGGTGTCCTCTCCCTCCAGGATGCCATCTGGCGATGCGCTGTGGTCACGTACCAGTTACCACACCGTCCCGACACCCCGTGACCAAATTACTCCACCTATTAACCCCGAAGTCCAAATGCAACGAACAGAATTCAAGAAAAAGTTGTCTGACCGAAGATTTTTCACAGTAGGCCCATTATGGAGAGACTAAAAAAGAAAGGAAGAAACCACCTCAATGTCAACCAAAAAGTCAGGGGGGGGGGGTAAGCAAACCAGAATATTTGGGGAGCTTTTGAAATGACCAGCTGTGGGCCACATCAAGACTTTGAAACTATGTGTTACGCAGACAGCCTTGTCTGCGTCCTGGTTACACGGCAAAATAATCCACGCGGACGACCATTAACGATGGAGGAAGACAAACAGGTGAGAATAATCTGTAGGAGTCGAGGCAGAGGAGGAGCTAAAACACCGACTCAGGGCTCAAATCCTGGTTCCACCGCCAACTTCACTTCACTTCTCTGTGCTCCGGCTTCCTCACCTGTACCCATCTCAAAGAGATGCTGTGAAAAAGGGAATGAAATAGCCATATGACGCTCCCTGACACAAGACGCATGCTCAATATGGTATTAGAGGTTACCCTTCTGCAAAGGTGATTCCGTTTCTAAATTTTAATTTCTTGAAAAAGAAAGCAAGCAGAGGAAGAGACTAAGGAAGAAGGAAACGGAGAAGAAAAAGGCACAGGACACGAACAAGCCTGCCACACGGCACGTCACGGTGTGGCAGGAGCATGGAGGAGGCTCCGTAAGCTCCACGCGCTGGCTGTGTGACCTTGAACATGCCACGTTCCCTCTCCGAGCCTGGGTTTCTCAGGCTGGGCTTCTCAAGCTGAAGCACAGAGAGGTGAAGTGACGTGCTCAAGGTCACACAGCCCTTTACGAGTTCTACGTTTCTGAGAAGAAGAGCAAAGTGGACAGAAACTCCAGGCCCACTTACCTGGGCAAGAGGAGCAGCAGTCCCCTGGGGGTACGGAGGGGTCCGAGCAGGCCCGCTGGCAGGGGACCTTCTCACAGCTCACCTCTCCCAGCTGGGGAAGAAGAATACATGTGAGGATGTCCGGAGCACCTTGCCCGCCCACAGCAGCTCCCCCAAGGGCCTCGTGCACCTGCAGACCCACAGAAAGATCTGGAGACTGGGCTGCAGCACTTGGCCCTCCCCCGAACAACAGGCAAAGCCACACACAGCAAGGCAGCCTTAAAGGATCCACAAAGAGGGAGGATACCGTTAGAGCCAAAGGTATTCTGGCAGGTAATTAAAGGTGAAAACCAGCAGGAGGACACAGGGCTTATGCATGGGCTAAGGGACAAAACGCAAGCAGCAGCCCCTGGCCTGGCAGCTCCCAGTTCCGAGGTCCGGCTCACCTGGCACGTGCACTGGGTACAGGGCTCGTGGTCCAAGGTGAACACCTGGCCATTCATCACCTTCCTTCCCTCATAGTTGCAGTCTGCAGGGGCAGAGAAGACGAGGGCCCGTGAGCGCCGAGGCCCAGCCAGGAGCCCCGGACGTGGGGCAGCTGGTCACACTCACCTCGGCACACCGGGCAGCACTCGCCGTCAGGGTGGAAGGGGTAGGTGCAGGTGATGGGGCAGTCCACAGGTGAGCAGGCCACTGAGCCCAGCTGCGGGACACAGAAAACACAAGGCCCTTCGTTCTGGGCAGCTGACGGAACACCCGGGAAGGACAGAGGTCACACAGCCACTGGGAACCTCGTCAGAACCACCAACGCTGGTGGAGAGGTCCATGGTGGGGGCAGGTGAGAGTTTATCTTTCTGGTAGAACACAAGCCCCTCAAGGCCAAGGCCCTGGCCTGGTCTACAGAGTTCATCTACCAACAGGTGCCTGTTGAACAAATCTGTGAACTTCCCCAAAGAGGCGAGCCCCCAAACCCCAGGAGAAGGAGGGACCCAGAAGCCAAAGCTCCCCGAAACACGTGACTGTGAATGAACAGGGCCACTGAGAGGCCAGAGCTGTTCACCCCGAGTTTCTCAATCTCTCTGTAGACTCTGGCGCTTCTCACACTGTGTCTGCACCCACCGCCAGCAAAGACGGTCCACCGGCGAGACGAGCAATCGTGATTTTTTTTTTTTTTTCCATTTTCCAAATACGAGCTGATAGGACTCTCTCAAACATGCTTTTTCAGACTGAGAGGCAGCGCAGTTCAGGGGCTGAGTGTGCTTTCTGGAGCACATGTTCAGAACGGGGCATTCAGCTCCTGGCATTTCCATCGACTAGCTGTGGAGTCTTCAGCACATGACTTTGTCTCACTGCGCCCCAGTTTTCCCACCCAGCCGATGAAGCGATGGGGGTGCCTACCTCCTGGGAGGAGCCTCCCCAGGACTGAGTTCATGCTCATAAAGGGCTGAGAGCAAGGCTGGCACACGACAAGGGCTGGACAATGCGAGTACATTAAAGATTGGGGCGCAGAGTCTGGAGTCGGGATCCCTCACCTACACCCTCAGCGAGAACCCCTGGGCCACACTTCATCCTGTGAGGGCCGACCCCCACCCCACCCCCCCCGCAAGACCCTCCCTGGTCACCAGCAGCAGAGGACGGACTTTAGCCGGGCAGAGTGAAACACAGTTCTCTGGCCCTGGGTAAAGAGTCACCCTGGGCAGGGCTGGAGGGAGCCCACTGTCACCATGACCCAGAAGTGACCTTTCTCTTGGAGGTCTCTGGACTTTGCCTCCAGGGTTCAGGAGCTGGTGGCAGTCCCTGGGGCGTTTCCGCAGACAGGGGTCAGGTCTGGGTGGCCGTACCAGGCAGATGCAGCTCAGACACGGGTCCAGCAAAGACGGGAAGGTCTGGTTGTTGTGGAAGACTCTGCCTGTGTAGGTGCAGCCTGCCAGAGAGAGCACGGGGTGAGCGCCCGCCGCGGGTGGGGGGCCGTCACCAGGCTCTGGCCAGGGCGAAGGGCCCAGGCTTATCTGGGTAGCAAAGGTCAGGCCAACTGCCTCCCTGGGCAGTTGCCTCAGGGGTTGGGGAAGGGACAGACCGTGTGTCTGGACTGGAGGCTTATTTTTTTGTGCAGGATTCACCAGAGGGGTCAGGGGTTGGCTATTCCCCTGCCCCCCACCCCCAGGCTAGAGCGTGTCCTCGTCTACCCCTCACCAGGTGGGATCAGGATAGAGGGACTGAGAGAAGCAGCCTGGGTGCCTGGCGCCAGGCCATCCTCTCTGTTCCTCCCCATTCAGGAAAACCCCAAACCCCACCTTCTAGAACGTTCCCCCACACCTCTCCCCTCTCTGCTCCCCAATACCCGCAAGAGGCCTAATCTGTGCTGCTACACTGATGAAATTTATTATATATATCCTAAGAAGTAGAAAAGCAGGTGAGGGACAGCAGGAAAACATTTTAGAAGAAAAAAATACATAATATGTATCTATTATATGTTACATATGTATTACAGATACATTATATATAGACGTAGATATATAATAACGAAAAGAGACTAGAAAGACAAAACCGTGAGGGTAAATGTGGTAATGTGGGCCCTTTTTAATTTCTTTTTTATTTTTGCTTTCTGTATGCTCTAACCGTGCTGCAGTAAGATGGAAAAAGGTAAAAATTATTATGAAAAAATAAAGCATCGCCTCTCCTTTCTCTCCCTGTCCTCTAATTGTTTCACAGGGGTGGCCTCTTTCTTCGTCACCTCACCCCGGCTGCAAGCTCTGCACATCTGCACATCTCCTTCCTGCTCCCAGACAGGGGCCTGCGGCGGGCAGAGCGCTTTGCGTCTCTGAGCCTCAGTTTCCTCGTCTCTAAAATGGGCACGCCCCGGGGTGGTCGTGGTAGGTGACCCGGGATGAAGCCTGTGTGATGCTTCTCATGGAGGGAGCCTGGGGCAGGACGAGCCCGGATGCAACAGGGGCAGGCGGGCGCTCTGCGGCACCCCCCAGCGGGGGTGGGGAATTACCTGCCGAGCAGTCGGGGCAGCACTGTCCAGGGATCCGAATCGGGTGAGGGCAGGAGTCCACGCAGTCTGTCCTCTTGCAGCTCACTGAGCCGTCTGCCTGAGAAAGGAGGAACTTCACCAAGACCCTACCTGCGACACCAGCCCCCACCTCCACTCTCCCAGAGCACCCCCCAAAACGGGCGATGCTGCAAACTGGCCGAGGCTTGCCCTAAGAGGCGCCAGGACGCAGTGGGCAGGGGCAGATCCCGGCCAAAGAGGACCAGCTACTCGGGAAGCGAGCGTGAGCCTTCCGGAGGGCCCCCATATCCACGGGGAGGGTAGGTGATCGCTGGGGTTCCATCTCCCCGGCTTCCTGTTCCTCTCCAGTGGCAGCCAAGGCTGCAGCAACACCCCACCCAAATTCTGCTGTCACGGTTTCCCTGGAACCCCGGCTCACCCCAAACCTATGGAGTAGAACAAAAACCCTATTTTCGTAAAAAACTATTCCACCTGAAATGTCTGTTTCAGGACACATTAGCGCCATATCCGCTCTCTCCTTTTTTCCTAAGAATCTGAATGTGTGTGAAGCTTTTATGTTACTTTTTCTTAATATAACCTGAGTGTCCTAGAGGAGTCATAAAGGAGAAAAAAAAAGGCGGCATATATACTTTCGTCCCAACTCCAGTTCCAATGAAACATTTCCAACTTTTGTAAGCGTCTGAGGCTTTTCAACGAATGGCGCATCAGAGGGATTTGAAGGCTGTGCTTCTCACACGCTAATGTGCATGCACACATCACCCGGCGGGAAAAAAAAATGCAGATTCTGAGCCGGGAGGTCTGGGCGGCCTTCAGAGTCTGCGTGTCTACCAGGCTCCAGGGGACGCTCACGACCCCACCGGTGCAGGGACGGACCTCATCGTGGGAAATATAAAACTCTAAGGCCCTGAAACCTCTTTTAAAAGTAGAAAGGAAAAGTCAGCAGGGACTCAGACAATGAACTGAAACGACTGTGTGTTTCTGGGCCAGCGGCGGTGTTTGCGCGGCTGTTGGTCTGAAGAAAGCTCAAGCGCCCTCTCCTTATCCGGTTCTGCGGCGATGAGGTCACACGGTCCGTGTTAAGAAGGAAACACGGCAATTTCAAAGGCAAGGCCAGCACCACTGGCTGCCCCCGTCCCCTGGTATCGGTGTTGGGGAAAAACCTGCCATCAGGGCTCCTACTTCCTTCCCTGTGACAGCAGCATCCCATCCAAGGGCGGTGCCTCCCACACCATCCACAAGGCAGACTGAAAACGAGCCCCACTGTCCTGAAAACAAGTCTACCAAGGACGGAATAAACGGGGTCCCAACACTTTCTGTAAAAATGAAACTTGATAGCGTAGAAGCAAGGCTGAGGGCAGGCCCGAGGGGGCCCGGCTTCAGGAGGGGCAGGGGTGTCAGGCCCAGGAGGACCCCAGTCAGAGCGGTGAGGAGGGGGTGCAGGGGGTGGGGGGCGGGGGAGGGAGCAGCAGGGAGAGCAGCTGAAGGCGCGCAGGTTGTCATTCACCTGGCAGATGCATAACTCACAAGGATCACCGGGAGACCAGATCTGTCCAATCGGAAACTCAACCCCGTTGTCATCGAGAGAGCAGCCTGGTCAGGGCACAGCGAGGGAGAAAGGATGAGTGGGCTGAAGTGCCGAGGAAGGTTCTGAACGCCTCCCGGACCTACAGCACCGAGGACGGACCCCTCTGCTCACCTACGCTGTGTAGACAGCTTCTGGGTGTACACTCAACCTGGGGCGGCCCACGCCTGCCTGTCTAGCTCCCTCATTTAGTGGGTTTTCCCTCCAAACATTGTCCTCGTACACACAGACACACTCACACAAACAGACGCACCCAGAAACACACATTCACACATGGAGAAACCATTACACACAGACACATACACAAATATACACACACATACACAGATATACACAGACACATACACAAATACACACACATACACGGACACACAATTACACAAATATGTACGCACAGATAACCGCTCACATGCAGACACACTTACAGACACACACACACACACAAACTTACACACTCAGACTCATTCCAACAGTCTCAGTGGGTACAGCTCAGCCTCCCTCCTGGAGGCACCCTGGCTTCTGTTGGGTGCAGCCCGGGCAGGCAGGGCTGGGGGCCCTCACCTGTCATGGGCGTGGGCTCCCGGCAGGTGAAGCAGCACTGCCCAGGGCCCAGCCACCACTCCTCACGGGGGCAGTCCAGTTCTGGACATGGAGTGAAGGAACATTCCACTTCCCCATTCTGGAAGAAAACCAAGAGTCACGAGCCAGTGGGGGCAGCTCCCAAGCCTTGGGCCATCTGAGGGCTGAAGAGGAGGCTGGCAGCTGCCATCACCCCCCTAAAAGTGACAAAGAAATCTCCAGAGGGAAGGAGGGGGAGGAAAGGCGAGTCTTTCAGTGGGGGCTGGGGTGAGGCTGGGGGGGTCATGGGAATGTGCCGGCTATTTGTCTGGGGGGTCCCCAGCGGCCCAAGCTGCAGCCGCCAGCATCTCTTCCCCTCACTGCTGCAAAACGGCTTCTGTGCAGGCTGCCTGGTCTCGCTGCTATCTACTGTCAGAGAACTTCCCCACACACCAACCTCCTCACATCACTCCGTCACTTAAAACTCTTCCCCAGCTCTGCCAAGTCCAAAACCGTCCAAAGCCTGGCTGGCAAAGCCTTCTGCGATTGAGTCTGCCACCACCACCCCTAATATAATGCCCTTGGCCAAAGGAAGCCATATCTTCCAGGGGCCTGGATGGTTCCTTCACCCTCCGACGCCCTCGGGAGCAAGTGGGTACACTCAGCTGAGATGCCTGAGGTGTAAGAGCCCAGCTCCCGGGGTATCAGCCTGAGCCCCATCTTCACCCCGCTCCTTGCTCCTCTCCTGCTTCCCTAACCGGTGCTCCTGAGAGCATCCCCTCAGAAACTCATTTACACAAGAATCCCGCCCCAGGCCCTGCTTCTCTGAAGCCAACCCCAGTGCTGTCCCTGCCTGCAGCCTCATCCCTTGCCTGACCTAAGTCTGTCATGTGTTCTGTCCTGCACGCTATGCTGTCTCTTGCCTCCTCACAGAGTGCCCACTGCCAGGCACACCTGCCTCAGCTCCTTACCTGATTAGTGCTGGTCATCCTTCAGTTCTCACCTTAGCATCCTTCCCTCTGAGAAGATGTCTCTGAAGCCTGCAAGTCTGGCTAGGAGCCCTGGTCACCTGTCCATCACCCACCCAGGCTGTGGGGTCCCTGACAGAGGGGACTGGTGCTGTCTTGTGCTTAGCTGTGTCCCCAGCTCTCAGCATTGCTCTAGGCACACAGTAGGTGCTCTATAAATTGCACTGCTAAAGGAGGAACTTCAAAGAGCCCATGGGAAGGCCTTGGTGACTGTGGGTCCCTTGTCTCTTTGTTACCTCAGTCTCCCTTTTGCCACATGGCAGCCCCCCTGACCCACAGCCAAGGCATCCTAGGACAGTCTTTCACCCTCTCCCCATCACCCACCAATTCTTCTTCCTACCTGGCAGATGCAGGTGGTACATTCATCACCACCACCACTGAACACAGCCCCGTCTGCATACCACCGGCCATGGAAAAAGCATCTCACTGCAGAGAGAAAAGGGAGAAGCAGCTCAAGGTCTTTGAGAAGGGGCCGCTGAAGGAAAAGGGGAAGAAATGGGTAGCGGGGAGCCTGGAGATGCTCACACACTCTCATGACACTCCACATCACGGCCCACACTCACTTCACCCCTCTGAACCTCTGACAAAAAAAAAAAAAAAATGTGCTATTAAAAACTGACAGAGAATGAATCATGTATAAAATAAGGTCCTTCACTAAAAAGGCAGGGGAAGCCCAGAATAACGAGAGAGGAAGAGAAAAGAAGAAATGAAAAAAGACTGATCCAGACACCTGAGACAGCTCTGGGAACCATGCCACCCAGGGAGGTGGTTGGGAGGGTTCAGCAAGAGCCTCTCATCTGAAGATGCCTCACAGGTAAAAAGAGCCTGCAAACCTAGCCAAGCCCGCCCCGTGTTAGTCGGACTGCCCCGGGTTCAAATCCCAGCTGCACGCCTCACTAGGGAGTAACTTTGGGCAGATGCTAAAGCTCGTTAAGGCTTCGTCTTCTCATCTGTGCAAAGGTTTGATACCACTTCCTACCTCGTAGGGACGACATCGCCTCATCGCGAAATTTTTAATTAAAAATAATATAACGTCTAAAGTTAAGAAAAAACAAAATTTAAAGGACACCATCTTTGAAAGGTAGACTTGAGTTCAAGTCCTGCTCATATACTAACTGGTCGTGTGTCTTTAGGTCTCAGTTTCCTCATCTATAAAATGGGGCTATGAACAGTCCTCCCTCAGGGCAGTGCCGTACAGATGCGGTGAGATCTAGGGCTGGTGAGTGCCCCACACAGAAAGAGTATGGAGCCGGCAGGGAATATCTGTGCCAGTGATGAGGTCATCCCAGGAAAGAAAAATCACATTTTTAACAAAAGACCAGCTCATTCCTGGGGAAGGGAGGCGCATCCTCCCCAGCTCAAGACAGATCAATGCCAAGAGTGAACTTAATCGCCTTCCTGCCTGAGTTGAAGGTGCTTCCTATGGCAGGGGACAGGTCAGGCCATGAGCCTAGTCTAGCATCCGAACCACTGCGCACATAGTAGGTCTTCAGTTAAAACAGGCACTTTGAAATGCTTCAGTTGATCTGAGTTTCTAAAGCAAAAGTGAATCTCTCTCTGCTCTCTTCCACTCATCTTGCCCCCGCAAAACGTACTCAAAAGACACCCTTCCCCCAAACACACAAAGAAGCTAAATGCTCCTGCATCTCCCCACATCTGAAGTCATTTACCTGGAACACAAGTACAGCAGTCTGGCTTTGGAGAGGTCAGACAGGGGCCAGGCGGACATTCTGGGGAGATGCAGGACACGTTTCCAGCCTGAGGAGGTGAGAGATGGGGGGCGGGGAGGAGAGGAGAACCCAGCTCTGACGCCCTTCGGGCTCATCGAGAAACGGCTCACTCCACCCATTTCACACCATGCCTCGACTTTCCTGTCCAGCACAAAAGCCTCTGAAAGAAAGCCTTCCGAGACATTTAAATGCCACCACAGTCACGACAAAAAGCCGTTTGCAGGGACCCGATCCCGAGCATTTATTATGGAGTGCTTTAAAATATCTATCTCCCTTTCCAAGACGAGGGCTGGACCAGAGAGCAGGGTGTGCCCCTCCCTCCCCAGCATCCCCTCCCACGGCCTAGGGAAGCCGTGGAAGGATGCTGACAGAGGCTACCTATTCCACCAGGGACACCTTCCTGTGCATCTGAGTTTTGAACTAAGTGCCTATATTAGCTATTCAAAGAATCAACGTTAAAACTCAATTTTAAAATTTTAAAGTTAAGACAAAAACAAACCCCCAGCTTTGGAGCTAGCCAGACTCGAGTTCCAGTGTCTGCTCTTACATTATCAGGCCATGTGACTTTGGACAAAGGATGTCACCCCTCTGAGCCTCGGTCTCCCTATCAGTGAGAGGACACCAAGGAGTACGTGAAATGAGATCATCCATGAGAGCGCTTGGCCACTGCATCTGTGTGGCACCCAGTAAGACCGCAACAAAGGGTGGCAGGAGCTGTCTACGTGCCCCACCCCCACCTCTTACATGGCAGCTTTCGTCATCACTGCCATACCACAGACTGCTTTGTAAAATGGTCACAGGGTGGCAGGGAGAGCCCTGGCTTTGGACGCAAACAGGCCTCGGCTCAAATCCCAGCTCTGCTCCCTCCCAGCCTCATTCTTTTCATCTGTAGAATAGGGACAGGAAAGCCGACCTTGAAGAG
Organism: Macroglossus sobrinus; assembly: GCA_004027375.1. Classification (NCBI taxonomy): domain Eukaryota; kingdom Metazoa; phylum Chordata; class Mammalia; order Chiroptera; family Pteropodidae; genus Macroglossus; species Macroglossus sobrinus. The sequence goes on from PVKZ01002028.1 coordinate 43,664, forward strand.
CTGCCAGGAGCCTCAGGTGAGGAAATAGGTAAAATGCACCAAAGACCATGCCTGGTACACACTGGGTGCTCATAATCTGACAGTGTCTGGCACATAGTAGGTGCTTAATAACTATTCTTGAAGGAGTGAATTTGCCTAAAGCATTACTCTTAACAAGCTGAGTCTGGTAATGACCCTCCTGCCTCCCAAATATGGATACTTTTATTGTGCCGGCAAATATTTTGCCTGGAGAGAAAAACAGCTGCCCTGGTGGGAAGTTTCCAAGGGACTTTTGTCCCCTCCCCTTGCTAGACAGATGGACCCTGTTTGCCTGTTGGCTCTTTTCTGCTCAACAGACACCTCCCTGACTCCACGGACCTGCAGGTTTCACATTTTCCCCCAGGCTTTTAAATTCGACAGACAGGTTCCAACCAAAATCCACAACCTGAGAACTCTCTCCCTCCATTCAACGAGCTCACCTCTAACATCCCCCCAAAAGGTTACAAAAACACCCAAGAGGCTTCAGAGATCCTGTGATGCTCACCAAGCAGACACAGACGGTGCAGTTCTCCGTGGGAAGTGAAAACACGTCCCCTTCGGCTCGTATGACGCCACTGTGAAAGCAGCCTTTGAAAGACAGACAGAGGTGGAGGGGGCATCAGAACCCTTCAAAGCAGAGGAAGCTTGTGATCTCATTACTTTTCCAGGCATAATGAACCTGGCACCTTCTCTCACTGGCAGGGACGCCCCTGGAGTGACAGATCCAGATGCCCAGAACTGTGTGGTCCTAGGACTCCCGAAGGACCACCAGGAGACACCCGCAGAGGTGACCCTGGGCACGGTTCCATTCATGTCCAATCAACACAGAACTGGGTTGGTAGCGTGGCATTTTAGTCCCGTCAGGCAGGAAAGGCAGCCAGACAGCCATGGGTTCAAAACCTGGCCTGCTCCTTCAGTTACCTGACTGGTCTTGGACATGTCACTCAACCTCTCTGGAACTGTTGTCTTTCCTATGAAATGGAAATGCCCTGAAGGGGACGTGGAAGGATCCAAGATCGTGGATATAACGTATCAAGCATTTTACATTTAGGGCTCAGTGATGACACAGCAAAAGGTCCCAATTATCATGCAGAAAATCAATAGGTGCACTTTCATTCTAACCCTTAGAAAGACTTTTTTACTGCTGCTCAAAGAGTGGCAACCTGGGCATCTCATCACCATGGAAACACTGAAGCTTAGGCCCCTCTCCAGTCCCACTGAATGACAATCTGCCTTTCAACAAGACCCCAGTGATGCCTGTGCACAGTGAGTTTTGAGGAGCACCACTGAAGGATCTGTTAACATGTGGGGTCTTTATCCTAACAGCAATGGGAGGCAAATGAAGAACTGTAAGCAGTCTGTGGGAGGGAATTGAAAAGGGAGCAGAATTTACAAAATGATTACCCCTCTGGCTGCCGGAGGGGAACTGGCCAGGGCAAGGGGACTACAGAGTGGATTTGGAGAAACTCACTGAATGAATACATAAATGAATGAAGGAATGAAGCTCAAAAGGGATCCCCAGAAGTCGAAAAGCTCTCCTTGAGGTATGATATCATAGCATAGACCAGTAGTTCTCGAACTGTGGTCCCCAGACCAGGAGCCCATAGCATAACCTGGAAACTTGTTAGAAATGCAAATTCCCAGGCCCTGCCTACACACACACACACCAGCTAAATCAGAAACTCTGGGGGCGGGGGCAGAAACCGACCCCTCAGGTGATTCAAAAGTACAGGAAAGTTGGAGAGCAGCCTTTCAGCAGCTGCAGAAGGGCTGGTGGGGGAGGGAGGTGGGACCATCCCTGGGAACTCATGGCTTCCCCCAGATCAGCTCCCACCTGTGCACGATGGGCAGCACCCTCCATCTCCAGAAGGAATCGGGTGGGAACAAGCAGCTTCACACGTCACCTTTTCACAGGTCACCTCCCCATCCTGGAAGAAGCAGGAGTTCCCATCACCACGAGGCCCCAGACACCAGAGCAGGGCAGCCCGAGGACTCCTCATACCCACCTCACACCAGCACTGGGAACACCCCGGCTCTGTCCAGCGGCTCCCCAACTCATACATGGCTCCCAGGTGCCAGCAGGCTGAGGGCCCTGGTGCCGGCCGTGGGACTGTGGGGTCCATGGGCAAGGAAGGGGTCACCACCGCCTTCTCCTGGAGTGTTGAGGAGGGCTTGACGGTCCCCAACAGGGGTGCTCGGGGCACTGGGGTGGCCGTCAGGGTGGACAGCAGCCTCACTGGGGCAGAAGGGGAAGATGTGAGTAGTATGGGGGTGGGCGATGGCAGACGGGTGGTCCTGACTCTGGCTGGGGACCCCGGAGCCCCAGAAGGAGGGCTGTGTCCTGGGGAGAAGGCAGGCCGGCCCGCCTCCGGAAGGAGCAGCAGCGTCTTGGGCGGGTGCTGCAGGGGCTGCAGGATGGCAGATGGGGCGAGCACGGCCCTCGGGAAAGCTGAAACGGAAGCACAGGGGCGTCCTGAGGGAGGCGGCAGGGGAAGGAGGCAAGACTGGCCACCGGAACTCAACTCTATCACCACAGCCGCTGAGTGTCTCTGGGCCAGTTTCTTCATCAACATAATGCGTCTAATACTACCCACTGTACCCCTAAACTACGGGGGGGGGTGTGCGAAGGAGATCACACAAGATTGATGGGAAAGTACCAAATAAGCAGACTAGGTTACAAGTTGGGAGGGTGGCCCCTGCCCCCCATGCATGTGTGGCTTCCTGGGAGGGGGTGCTGAGGCGCTCGGAGAACTCGCTATGGACTAGAGAGAGCACCTTCGGTGTCGATACGACATTATACGTGTTACGGGCACGCTGGTACAGTCTGACAGAACGACCTGACACCACTGTACAAAGCGTCTATCCCTGGAAGGCCAAGTGGCTGGGACTCATAGTCACACACTCCTCATTATCTCTTTCCATTTAGGGGATAAACAGAAGGGCTAGGGAAACAGTGAAATGAAAAGGGGTTAAGAATGGATAAACAAGTGGCAGGAGGAAGTGAGGAAGAAAGTAAAGTGTTGGGAAGATGAATCAAAAACGGGTCAAGTAAAGGTCAGCCTCTGGTGGGCGTGGCCTGGTTCAGAGGGCGTGGCCTGTTTGGGGAGGGCGGGGCCTGGTTCGAGGAGGGCGGGGCCGGGAGTCGGAGGCAGAGCTGGACGCTCACCTTCACAGGACACGCGGTCTGCTCGCAGCCTGAAGCCAGGTCGGCATGTGCACAGGAAGCTGCCCACGGTGTTATGGCAGGAATGGTGACAGACTCTCCTCTCCAGCGGCCTCCGACATTCGTTTACATCTGCAGGAGAGCCTCCCTGCCGACAGCTGCCTTGTGGGGGGCTACCGAGCTTAGCCAAAAAGGCTGGGAGTCTCCTTGCCATGTTCTCACGGGGTCCATCCCTGCCCCAGGGTGCGGGATGTGACTTAGATGTCTGAGAGTGGGGTTGAAATCTATGCTAGTCCCGTTGTAAGGTTCATACATCCAGTAGGCATTTAATGGATGCACCAGTGTCTCATCTCCCAGCCCCAGGCAACCACGATTAAGTGCTGGCTGCAGGGGTAAGTAAGCCCTGCTGGGAATCTCATCTTCAAACCTTCCACCACCCCATGTGTTGGGTGTCAGATGGTGTGGCCCTCTATGAAAAAAAAAAAATCTCAAAAGTCACTGTACTGCTCAAGGCAGGCTTCAGGACAAACATCAAACTCAACTGGAACAAAGACTTTTTTCAGGCCCATGGGACCCCACCTTCAAACCCATGAGCCAAGCTCGAGCCAAACGTGCCAACCCCTTTCTGGAAATTTCTGCTAATGGGCTGAGAAAACAGGGGTCTCCTTCTAAAGCAGAGGAACCAAGACATAACGCGCTTTATTTACCAAGGGGAGCAAGGCAGCCAAGAAAATGGGTGACCAGAGAGGAATCCTTAGGGTGTATCTGGGAGAGGGGTGGAAGAGAAACATAACAGGATGAAAGTGGCATGTGGCCAGGAAAAGCCAGGGTCTTCCGTGGGGAGCCATGCCAACCCCAGCAAAAGGCAGGCTCTGAGCAAGGGCTCAAGCGGGTACAGGTTCCAGGGGGACCAGGAGGTCCAGACCGTTGACCTTTCCTTGTCCCTGGGCTCGCCTGTCCATCCTCCTGATTGGCAGCCTGAGTGTGAAGACAACAGGGTCCTCCCCCCAACCTTACCTACACAGGAGTGCTGGTTGCCATGGAGATGGAAGCCAGTTCTACAGGAACACCTGTAGCTGCCAATGCTGTTTTTACACCTCTGTTGACAGGGGGTCCCGAGGCATTCATCAGTGTCTGGGCGGAAGCAGGACAAGGCTGGAGCTCTTTCCCCACAGGAGTCTTAGAAGTCTATGGCACCCTCTTATCTCTCATGCCATCTCCTGTCCCACTCGGGGCTACTCCTCTCTGTCTCACTGTCCACAATCAGGGTATCAACTCCTAAGTCTACCTCCTTGGACCAGCCCACTCTCTCCACCCCCACTGCCGTACCCTAGCCTGGGCCACCTTCGTCTCTAGCCTGGAGAAGAGCAACGACCTCATGCACCTCACCGCTTCTACCTGTGCTCCTCCCAAGCCAGCCTCTACACTCCCAGGACGTCTGACCAAAGGGCACCTCTGATGGCCCCCCAGTCCCCACAGTTCCCACAGGCACCAGTGCTGAACCACAGTTCCTGAGCCCGGGACTGCCTTTCCCAACTCCTTCCTCATCCCTCACCTTCACTCTGGCTTAAATTCGTGACACCGCCCAAGGGTACCACACTCTCGTGGGCCTCCCCCTTAGCCCGTGTCCTCTCGTCTGCTTGAACTGCCTTTCCCATCTTGTCTGACTGAAAAACTCCTACTCATACCTCAAAACTCAGCTTCTACAGCACCTCCTCTGACATAGCTTCCCCTTGCTGGAATTTGAAATTGTGAAAACCTGGATACTATCTGCATGTTCATCAATAAGTCAAGAGTCAGTGAACTATGGGATGTTTACTCTGCAGAATATCAGGCGGCAGTTAAAAGGAACGAGACAGATCTGTTGACCCTGGTGTAGAGAGAGCGTCCAGAGAGATCACTGATGGGGGAAAAGCAAGTACAGGAACGGCTAGGTTCAAATTCCAGCTCTGACATGAGCTCGGGCAAGTTATTTAATCTCTTTAAGCCTCGGTGTTCCCACTGGGGCAGTGGAAATAAACAATACCAACTTCACAGGACAGTTTTAAAGATGAAATGAGAAAATACATCTATAGCATTTAGCACCGTGCCCAGACACAACAGTTCAGGACTGTGAGCTGCTCATGTCTTATCATCATCTCTGTCAAGTGCATGTGCGTGCATGTATGTGCGTGTGTGTGTGTGTGTGTGCACATGTGTGTGTACATGTACTGGGGAGAGGCAGGCAGGGCACTCAGCGGATTGATAACCAAGTGCTATGGATGAATTGTGCCCCTCGAGTTCATCTGTTGAAGCCCTAATTTCAACATGATGGTGTTAGGAGGTGTGGGCCTTTGGGAGGTGACTAGGTTCAGATGAGTTCTGGATGCAGGGGCCCTCATGATGGGATCAGCGCTCTTGTGAGATGAGACACTGAAGAGATTGTTCTCTCTGCCACGTGAGGACACGGCTAGAAAGCAGCCATGTGCAAGCCAGGAAGAGGGCCCTTACCAGGAACCGAATGAACTGGCACCTTGACCTTGGGCTTCCAGCCTCCAGAACTGAGGATAAATTTCTGTTGTTTAAGCCACCCAGTCTGTGGCATTTTGTTACAGCGGCCTGGGCTGACTATGATACCGGGATTATTCTCTAAGGAAAGCAGAGCACAGAAGTGGGAGACAGGGCCTGGAATTAGAGCGGCGTTTTGAAATTCATGAAAATTTCAAACGCACAGAGAATAATACTGCAGTATCAAGGTGGAACTTTTGTCTTAGCTGCCTTGTTTAAGAGAGAGTGTTTTTTCTTACCTAACTTCTGTAAATAAGTCACCTTGAAAGAATGAGTCATTATTTTGAAAGATCTCTCCCATTCTGCTCACTTAGGAGGACAAACCCCTTCTCTCCCCTGGCCCCTGCAACACTCCGACCCTGTTCGTTGTTTTACCCCTCGCCCCTCTGGGGCAGCTGGAGGCCAGTGTCTCCAGGGCTGGGCTCAGCACGGGGGCAGGTGGAACAAATGAATGCCCCAAGCATGCATGCCTCTCCCACACCCCCTGGGTGTGCTGTTCTCACAGCCCCCTCTTCGCAGTGGCTTTCTCCCTCCAATTAGTCTTCTTGGCCTGGTCCCTGCTGTCCCCAGGGCCTCACCTCACCCCCATCCCTCTACCCTGCAATGATGACAGTTTCTAGAGAGCCCTGGTTCAGAGCCCAGACCCTAGGGTCAGACCTGCCAGCATTCAAACTGAATGGCCTTGGGCAAGCCTGTCGCCCCACCAGTCAAGTGGAGAAGACGACCACGGGTCCAGCTCAGAGGACCGTGGTCAAGGTGAAATGCATCAACGCAGGCTGGGCCTGGCAGGGCCACGCCGGCGACGTCACAGCCCAGCAGGAGCAGTGACAGCGTCCGCGTCGCCCGGCCCTGAGCCGCTCACCTTGGCAGCTGTGGCGGTCCGCAGAGAGCTGCATGCCGGGCCCGCACTCGCACACAAACCCGCCTTCCGTGTTCACGCACTGGCCCTCGCAGGAGGAGCTCAGGCATTCGTCAATGTCTGGGAAGAGAGGAAACACTCTCGTATCACCCACGTTGAAAGTGGTTGGGGTGTAGGGAGAAAATCTACTCCACGGGGTACCCCGTGCCCCTACCCCATCCCGGGAAGAAAGATCAGGCACTGGGGACGTCATTCTGCTGTGCATGAAGCCCCAGAAAGAAGAGGCTGAGGGGCCAGGCCCCCCTCTTCGAGCCCCACAGACCAGAGGACAGAGGATGGCTGAGACAGAGCCCCTGCCGCTGACCCCACTCGCAGGGCGGAGGGGCGTGGGGAGGAGGGCTGACTAACCCCCTTCAGTGTTTCTTGAGTGCTACTTGCGAGCAGCAGACCTGAAGGGGGCTGTCGAAGACACAACTGTGACCGGGACAGGGCGCTGACTCTCCAGACAGTCGTCGGCTGATAACGGAGGAGCCGCAACCCACACCCATGAGAGACCACACGTGGCTGGGTGATATGTGCCCTGCCTGGGAACGCCCGGCCGCAGCAGCCGCGTGCTGGAGAGGTGGGCTAGAGGACCAGGAGGCATCAGCCACAGGGGGCCATCGAGTGGAGGGAGGTCTGAGGGGCTTCTGGGAAGCATACGGACCGCCTCGGGCCGGGTCTGGCACAAGCCTTGGGGCAGTGAGAGACAGGGCTGGACAGCTGGGGTAAGGCTCCAGCATGGAGCTCCAAGGGATCTCTGAAGCTTCTGCCCCGGAGGGGTGGCTGGACCCAAGTAGTGCTTCGGGGAGGTTCGGGCCTGAGGGGTGAGGGAGTTGGGCAATGGCCCTTCCTTCTCCCACCTCCCCCTCCTCATAGGAGAATGGCTCTGCAGGACCAACAGGACCAGCTCTGCCCACTCCAGTCTGCACCTGAGTCTCCCACCCCTTGGCCCCCAGCCCGCCAAACACCTCCACTCTCCTTATTTGCTCTTCCTACAGGCAGCCCCTTCTGGACTCTCTCCCGCCGCCTCTACGAAGCCCACCCTGACTAACCCCTCCCCACCAGGACCACTGGTGGCTGTGGCCCGTGGCCCCTGCCTTGTGCTTGCTTTGACATGGTTCTCTGGCTTTTCCTTGGTCCATTTTTGCCTCTGTCACAAGAAGTGTGTGGGAGAAGTACTTCCCATAAAAGCCAGGGGAGGGAGGATGGCTTCGATGAGCCCTGAGCACGAAAGCTTTCATGAGCTGTTGGACCCAGCGGTTCCCCTCCTAGGAATAATCGGAGAGGCTGACAAGAAGCCCTTTACTGCGGCATTACTGAAAGTGGCGAAATGTTGCAGACAAGCTATGAGGGGTAGCAGAGAACCAGGTACGGAAATGACAGTAGCCGCATACGCAACTGTTCAAAATTATGTTGTAAGGACTATTTCATGCTCACACTATAAATTTTCAGTGAGAAAAATAATGAACTAAAACTATAAAGGATACTCCCAGTTTTGTACAACGTGAAGATATGCATGCTTAACATACACATGTGCACAGGTACACCCCCAAAAAAATATGCACTCAAGGAAACAGGCAGAAAAAGTAACTCCGTTTTTGTAACCAATCCCTCCAGGAAGAGCCTTCAGGACATGCTGGGTTTTTTCCCACCTTTCTACCCTTCTTCTACTTTCCAAATGTTCCAAAATGAGTTATCTTTTACTTTTGTATGCAAGGGACAAAACATGATTTCTATAACATCAAACCTCAAAGAGGGGGTATCAGCTCTCCGGAAACATATGCAAGAAACCGGTCACAATGGGGAACACGTAACAGACTTACCCCGCAGGAGTTTTTAAAATCACGAACAAGTGATAACTTTTACAAAGTAGTTCTTGAGTTTTGCTTTGCTCATCCTTCATATGTCACTTTCCCAAGGGAATCTTCCATGGTCAACTCTACTTCCAAGTGCCACCTTGCACTTCAACAGTTCCCGTGGTACTGTCATTGCATCACCCCACTCTCACCCCCCCCCGCCCCGCCCCCGGCTCAGTTCCTGGCCCACAAGAGGTGCTCTGTGCATATTTTGTGAAACAGCAGAAGAGACGCATCCCTCCGGCCTGCATGCCTCCCCGCCCTCTCTCCAACTGCAGAGCTTGTCCTGGCTCTGCTCCTCCATTGCTCACCCTGGAGACCACCCTGGCAGGACAGGAAGGGGACACGATTCCCGCCCGCCCCTCCCCCACCGCTCCCAGGTCTCTCACCGGTACACCTGATGCCGACAGCTGTCTCTGTCATCGAGAAGCCCACGGGGCACACTCGGGCCACCTCCTGACAGCCACCATGGTTACAGGTAAGGTCACAGCCGTACTCCCCACAGGGTCCGTGGGCTTCTGAAACAGGCACCGAGCGTGTGAGCGTGTAACCATGCCTAAGTCTCGGCCGCCCATCCTCACTGGGGCGCCTCCTGAATTCTGTGGGGAAGGTGCCTCTGGAGGCAAACGGGCCTGAGTTGCAATCGAGTTCTACCGCTTACTAGCCATGTCACCCTGGGCGAGCCACTAACTTCTGTACCTCAGTAACCTCACCTATACAATGAGAATGAGAATGTCTGCCTAACGGGGTTGTATGGACAATACACTAGGACACACGTGCCTGGTCCACGACACGTAATCTCAGGGTTAGCGGAGTTCTTCCCATCAGCCACTGCCCACCCCAGTTACCTGGGCAGGTGGCCCCTTGCTCTCCATCCTGGCAGGAACAGATGTTGGGAGCGATACAGATGCCACTCCCGCAGCCAAACGAGCAGAGGGCTGAGAGGAGAAACGCAGTGAGGGAGTGGGGGCTGGGGCCCCCTCAGACCAGCCCAGGGAGTGAGCACCGTGCTGGGGAGGTTGTTTGGGACACAAGGACAGGCACTTACGAAGGGTGCAGTGCCCGCTGCCCATGGAGGGCGCCCAGCCAGGGCAGCAGCCGCTCCCGAACCCCGAGAGGCAGACGTGTGGGCCCAGCCGGCGTCTGCAAGAGAGGAGAGAGCACTTTCCACGTTCTCATTGGTCCACAGAGCAGTGCAAGCCTCCCAGCCAGTCGGGAAGTCGGTCAACAAAGGGTTTTTGAGACCGTCTGGAGGGGCGATGGGAAGTTTCCAAAGAAAAATGACCTTGACAGCTTCTCCTAAAAGCAGGACAAAGATAAGGATACCAGTGTCCTACAGATACCTGCCACTTGAACACAGAGCAAAGAGTGGCCAGGAGAGAGGGGCTGGGGCCTCCACGCTGAGGAAGAAACACGGTAGTGGATGAGGAGCCCCGGGAGTGGCTGCCTCAGGGCCTTTGCACTTGCAGTTCCCACTCTCAGGAAAGTTCTTCCTCAGATACTCACCTAGCTCATTCTCTCTTTTTACTCAGGTCTCCCTGCTCATGTCACCTTCTCAGAGAAGCCCCTGCTGTCCACCCTCACCTTGCTTTATTCTTCTTAATAACATCCACTTCCTGGGACACTACTTATTAATTTGTGGATTGGTTCATTGTCCCTCTCTGCTACCATGCCTGGAGAAAAAGGGTTTCATCTTTTTTGTTCACCTCTGCACCAAGAGCAGCACCTAACACATAGTAGGTGCTCAATAAATGGCTGTCGAGGGAAACATTGAGACGGGAAGCCAGCAGAAGAGGAAGGGGGACGGCAGCCCCAGAGGGGCTGGACAGACATCGTTCCCCAGGTGAGGGTGGTTATGCCAGTGAGCGAGCCACTTCCCCACCTTCAGGGACTCTGGGCAAAGAACCAGGTGATAACAACGTACTGTGACAAGTGCCACAAGGGAACTGGCTGTGAAGCCCTGAAGAGGGTCAGGGGAGGCTCCGTGGAAGGACAGCATCTAGGCTGAGGCAGAGGAGAGGCGTGGGGGCAGCGGGTAAGAGTGCAGGAGGGGAGAAGCTGCTCCAGGCAGAGGGAGCACAGGGCACAGGCCTGGACGGGGACAGAGACACTGACTGGAAGTGGTTCTGTGATGGGCCGGGCAGAGGGTGTCACTGGGGATCCTGGTGCAACAGAATAGGGATGAGAAACCCTCCCGACCTGTGCTCTGGAGGCTGACAGGGAATGCTCTGCCCCACAGGCAGTCCTGGAACACCCACAATGTGCCAGGCACAGCAGCAGGGCTGGGGACACGGGTAGACAAGACAGACTCCATGCCCCTCCTGGGGAGAATAATCCCCGCGAAAGGTGACAGGTAATCTGAGAAGGGAAGCTCAGGGCACAGGGTCGGACAGAAATGTCTGCAGAAAACAGACCCTGGTGTCCCCAAAAGAGCCTGTTTGCTCTCCGAAGTCTCACAGAAAAAGAGGGCGCCCTGGGGTGGGGGATGGAACTGGCAGTGATGTCTCAGCCACTTCTCCCGAAGCAGGCGATTAAGGCAGCAGCCTAGGAAGGAGGAGCTGGCAGCTCCCGCTCTTCAGCCCAGGCTCTGAAAGGGACTGGGAGGCCACCCAAGTGGCAGATGTTAAGATGCCCTGAAGCCTGGCAGAGACACACCCGCAGGTGGGCCCCCAAGGAACCTCCTAGGGCAGGCCCTGGCCAGGAGACAGGTGGCAGGAAGGCTCTGGAACTCCGTGGGGCTGTCCCCAGTGCAGCAGGAACTGGCGGTGGTGGCAGAACACACGTGCGAGCCGCCAGCCTGGTGGGGTCACCCCCTGCGCGCCCCGCGATGAGGCGGTGGCCGTGGGCCAGGCCGCCGGCTGACACCGTGTTCCCTGGCTCAGAGCATCACGCACACGCGCGCTCCGCCCGCCTGCGCCAGGAGGCGACCCGAGGGGAGGGCAGCATCAATCGGAAAAGAGCAAAGGGACAAACACCCCACCCCCGCCCACGGGGGAGCACACAGGCGGAAACTGAACATAACCCGAGACCCCAGTAGTTCCAAGGTCCACAGGCTGCGCGCAGCCGAGACACGGGAAAAGCCCCCTGCCCCGAACGGGACGGCGCTGCAGGGGGCCAGGGCCTGCCAGGGCAGAGCCACTGGCACGTTCGTTCGCAAGTGAAGCCAGCCAGTCTGGAGACCAGGTGGCGCGTCCCAGGCTCCCCTCGCCCCAGGTCTACGCTCCAGGGCGGACTCAGATGGGCTCGCCCACCGCCTGGATCTCCGTGCCCCCAGGGACCCAGCCAGGGCAGCCCCCGGAGAAGGGCGCAGGACCCGCAACCGTGCAGAGGCACTAGCTGCCGCCTCTTTGTCTGGCCCCCTGGGCTGCGCCCGCACGCGGACAGAGCCCTAGAGCGGAGCCCGGATCCGCCGCTGCCGGTGGCTCCACGCTGGGAGTGCCCCCGCCGCGGGGCAGGCGAGGGGTGCGGGGCCCTTACCTCTCTGTTGCAAAGTGCCCGGGCGGCTTCCTCCCGGTGTAGCCGCGGGCCAGGACCCCGAGCAGCAGGAGTACAACGCAGGCGGCCCGGAGGAGCAGTCCGGCCCACATGACCGGCGGCGGCGGCGCGTCCCCCTCCCCGGCTCGCTGGTCTCCGGCGAGGCGCGCGGGGGAGGGGGCTGCCGGCCCTCGCCCCTCCTCCTGGCGCCACGGGGAGCGAACCAGCGAGCCCCGAGCTGGCACGCGGAGCCGAGCAGGGGGGCTGCGGACGCCGAGAGGAGGGGCAGGGGGCCGCGAGGGGACGCAGCACAGGGCTGGGGGTCTCCGGTACCTCAAAGCAAGGCACAAAAGGCAGCGCTGCCCGCCCGCGGGTGGCCCTGGAGCCCTAGTCCGGGTCAAAGATCAAGGACCCCTGGGGGCGGGGTTTCGCCCTCGGCCCACACCCCTTGCCTGGGTTTGGGAGTCGGTTCCCAGAGAAGTCCTGTGGGCGTCAGACTGAGGCCCAGGGAGGAAAGAGACTTGGGGAACAAGGCTGGTGCTGAAGGCGCACGTCGCGGGTGTTGCTGGTCTCGGTGGAGCCCAAGGTGCCCGTGTCATCAGAAGATGGGAAGCATGGAAATCCATGCCCAGGGCTCTGGGTCCTCTCACTGCTGGGCAGTTCTAGGCCGGCGTCCAGCCGGCCAGCAGGTCTGCACCCTACCCCTGAACGTGCCAGTCAGTGGGTCCACCTGCTCCCTGGGCAGGGGTTACTAAAGCCATCATGAACCCATAGGCTCCTCTTTGCTCCTTTCTGCAGCTGCTCCAGGCCACAGCTGGAGAGGTAGGCAGGGAAGGAGGAGCTGGTGGTGGATGGTCAGGTCATTCAGCTGGGAGAAAGCTGCAAGGAAGAGGAGAAAGCTGAAATTCTCCTTTCTGCTCCTTTGCCTTATCTCCCCACCCTCAGGACCCAATTAGTCAAGATTTGCTTAAACACCTCCAGGCATAAGGAACTCACTACCTGTCAGAACAGAGACCAATTCCAGTTTTGAATAATTACATTTGTTATAAAGTATTTTTACTTCCCACCAAAATAACCCCAGTTTGTTGGGTCCTGTCTCTGCAGTTGCCCTCCCACTGGCTACCTCAGCCTGTCACTGAGGTCCTTAACACTGGTGGCCACAGATGGCCTGGACTCTTGCTTCCTTTGTTCCAGACACCATACTTTCATTAGCACAGCCTAATATTGCTTGGCTTTTGGGGACAACCCCATACTGCTGCTAGTTTATAACAGTTTACATGAAAGGAAAACCTCAGGTGTTTTTGTTATCATGTTTTTACATTGTTGCTTATTATAAACACAAGCTAAGCTGATGTCCCTACCTGAAACCTGTGTGGCTGAGTTTTTGCAGATGTTCGTTCAAATGTAGGCTGCTTATCTCACCTAGTTAGCTTTGATCCATCTTCTAAGCTCAGCAACGAATTCTCAGCAAGTACGTTGCCAAAATGTTCCATATCCTACAATGAATGCAGCTTCCATATTTTTGTCCATTCTGAGTCCTAAGGACCCTCAGAATCTTAGACCATCTTTCCTTTTTATCTCCAACATCTGAAGGTGTACTTTCTCCCTCTACTGCTCACATGGCATCCCTCCCTGCTACCCCATTGTCCACAGTCACGAATCTAGCCCTGAATTATTCAATAAGGATAAACATAAAGCCCTCCCTTCCCTTGAGCCCACAAAATCTATCACCCTTATCACTCCTACCTAGACCACCACTCAATCAATGTCAAATAGGTGCTCCTTCTCCCCATCCCCAGAAGCTACTCAGAGATTCTCATTGACACAGGACATGTTTCCTTTTATACACCTGTCACACCTCGTGCCAGCTCCTCCCACACTCCCGCACACCTCTGAGCTCTCTCTACTGCCTCATGTAGCTCCACTGCTCCAGCAGCCCTGAACCTGGCAGGGTCTGCTCCATATTGGTCAGTGAATAGCTGAGATGCAACTTAGTGCTTCAACAAAACCCTCATCCACCCTCAGGAGGAGCTCAAGAGTTTTTAAGACATTGTAAATTCCTGAGCGTTTCGAAACAACTTTGTAAACAGCCGCTGACATTTCTTTCATTTCCCAGTTTCTTTGACCTTATGGCAATCATCTTGCTCCTCTTATCAACACTGTGCTTCTTTAGTTTGTTTTTCACTATTTTCTTTATCTTATCCTTTGGTTTGTTTGAACTGAGGCTCAAAGTTTAGACCCTGAGAGCCTCTTAGTATCGGTCATCTTCAAAGATCGATCCCTTGGCTACAGTTCGTCAGAGATTCCTCCTCACTTTTGCGGCTTGTGGCTTGAGTAACAAAAGGGACCCTCCACCGAGGTAGGGGGGAGGATCCAAGTTGTTGTTGGCTGAAGAAAGAAGGCCTCTGGCTTGTGACCCTCACAAACAGTCATGTGATGAGTCAGAGTTTCTATTATTCTCCCAAAGGTCCATTCCTGAGGAGGCCTGGAGGAAGGCGAGCTCATCAGTACTTACGCGGGAAGAAGCCCTTCCAGCGGGCTGTAGCAAAGGCCCACTGGCGACCTTTCACCCCTGGAGTGGTGATTGATTAATGGTTTTTAAGGGGAAGGTGTGAGAGTGTGGCAGCAGAATGTCAGTTTCCAAAAGACTGCTGGAATTCAGTCCTGAATGAATATACCTGAGATTGTAGGAAACAAAACCTCTAAGGACTCCACAGATCCCAAAGTCAAGACTGAAGCCGCTGATATGTAGTCGCCTACTACTCGATGTGGCAGGTCTCCGCGGCTGCAGGTCAGACCACGAAAACGCACCAGAATTACATCCCAGTACATCCGTCCTTCTGACCTTGGCACCTTATAGTCCGTTCTCCCATCTAAGGTTAAGATTTTTAAGTGATCACGATCTGGAGACCTTTGCTTGTCCGCCTCATTAATGCTGGTCTCTGGCATGGGGACAGGCCTTCTCCATTCAAACCATGACTTGAAAGAAGTCAAATCACAGTGTCCAGTTTCAAGCTCAAACTGTGGTGTTTGAGATGCTGATTATTTTTTTCCCTTAAGACCCTTATCCCCTACCCTCAGAAATCCCAGGAGAGTGAGAGAGAAAGAATGGTAATGAAACACAAAGATTGCCTCTAGGGAAGGAAACTCACTCCAGAAGACCCCCAAAGCAGAGATGCTTCTTTGCCCTTTTCCTTTTAAGCTAGAATCTCTCAAAACCACAGTTTGAACTTGAAACCACAACTTTCCTGACACTGTATCAAAGGCTGGTCTTAAAGGAGCCAGCCAATATGCCTGGGATCAGCCCGACTCCACGGCTGGGACAGAGCAGCCTTTATTCCCACCGGGTCACTGGTGGAAACGTGGGCCCAGACACTGTGACCCACTGAGCTGAAAGAAGACGGGCTCTGTTTGCTGGACAGAAAGGTGAACCCCAAATGTGCCCTACTCTTCTATTTTCAAACCAAAGGCACCAAAGGTTTACTTGATTAAAACCAGAGGAAATAAAACCAGAATCCGAAGGGCATGTGATAACAGGAAGCAGGGAGGTGCATGAGCAGCTTACTTGCCTGGCCAAGGAGCAGTGCTTGGGGACTGGCTGGCAGGAAGTTGCATCTGGCTGTAAAATGACATCGGGAAAGGCAGCCCAAGCAACCCCCAGGCAGGTTACAAACAGAGGCAACTGGGAATCTAATGGTTAGACTAGAGCCGTGGATGACGAAGACCGTGGGATGCCAAAAACCTGACATCCATCACCCTTGGGATCCCACCAGAAACGACCGCATGGCAAAGGAGGGGCACAGATGTCATCTCACTACTTGAGAGGACTTCTTCCAGCCGCGAGGACAGTGACTGCGGCAGCTGCCGTGAACAAGGGAAATGAGTCTGCAGGAAACTGGGCACAGAGCGGCCAGGATGCTGGCGTGCCGGGCAGGGGAAGAAAAGCAAAGACAAACAGATCTTTCTTCTTAGATTCTACTTTATTTGGTAAAACTCAAAAATTAACCACCAATTCACACCCACCCACCTCCAGCTCTCTGAAGAAGGCAGTTCCCCAAAGACAAAAAGGCTGCGGCTTGGGGATCATCCACCATCTCCAGGTCTTATGCTCAGGCAGCCCCTGGCCTGGCGGTCGCGCCTCCAGACCCAAAGCCCTCAGAGGCAACAGAACAAAGTCAAAGGAAGCTCTCAAAGACAATGAACCCTTCCCACCCCTCTCCCCTTCTACCCGCTACCTCCCCATATCCCCAACCTAAGTAAAAAGATAGTAGAGGACAATGCATGAGTGTGAGACACACACACACAGAGCTTCCTTTCAGCCAAAGAGCTGCAAAATCCCTCCCTGGAAGGAGGACTACTGGCGACACCAATCAAGGCTTGGTGGCCCAAGGTGATGGCTGGAATCATGTGAGACTGGTAAAAATCCAGGGAGAAAATATTTCACCTTCAGCCCATTCCCAGGTCTCCAGTGAACTGGTTTTAGTTCTAAGAAATCCCCATTCCCACACAGGTGACTGTGGGCTCTGGGGCAGTTGGCTCAGGGAAAGGTTCCCACGGCCGAGAAGACAGTGGTGGGGGAGGGGAGGCAAGAGGGCAAAGCCTTTGGGGAGGGTCTGGGAGAGGGGGTTCCTGCCCTTGGCTAATGGATCCGCGTCAGCTCCTCCACAACCTTGATCAGGTCGTCCGCGGTGGCCTCCCGCTTCATTCCGCTGCCGTCGTCGTACTGCAGCAAGGAGAGGGGGAAGGTCGTGAGGGAAGGGGACGCCCTCAGTGACGGAAGGCCCTGGCTCAAGCACAGCCATGGCAGGGAGGAGATTCTTGTCAGAAGCCACACCCCTCCTTGGGGGTCCAGGTCAGCAAGACCCACTGACAGCGAAGCCGGCGCAGACGCTGCCACCCGGCACACGTTTCTCCCCTCCAGGGTGCTCCCCAGAGGTGCCATCTCCAGGGAACAATACCCCAAACTCCAGCACCGAAATTTCTCTTCCCTGAGGGATCCTGACCCTGGCTCGCTCCTGAGGGACTGCCAGATTCCCCGACTTGCCCCTGACGTGCCCTCACTGCTAAAGGACAGAGGCCATATGGGTAAAATTGCTAGTACAGTGCTGGGCACCCACAAGCCTCAGACCCATCTGCTTGCCCTCAGACTCCACCCTCCCACGCAGGGGCAGCTGGCCTCGGGGACGTGGCAGGGGGGGCACACCTGGAGTCCTGACGGGCCCTGTAATGCCCTTGTGTAACTGGCTCAGGGCTGAACGCCAACCACAGAGCTCACCTGTAGGTTTGCCACAACCTCCTGCATCTTGGGCCGGCTAATATCCAGGAAACTCTCAATCAAGTCTCCATCGATGAAGCCAGTGGCTGGTTCTGTCTTTCGCTCAGTGTGAAAGGATCTCCAGGTAAACAAGTGAGTTAAGGAATGTCTGACTATTTAGAAATACCCTTACTCTCTGTCATCCTACTCCGCTCAAGACCACAACCTGAAGCAATCATCAGGAAGAGACTAGGAAACAACAGATTCAACTGAAAAACACACTGTTTTTTGTATAGTTCTGGAATTGAAAGGTATGTAAAATTATTGCCTATTCCAACAGAAGTGACCTTCAAAGTTAAGTTTTGAAAGTACAGATCAGACTTTGAGTGCAGAACCCGAAAGCGTGTGGATGTTTTTTTACGAGAGCTCACAATGGACGGGACATGCACGCTTGGGTAGGACTGCCCTTCTAAGGCTGGTCTCCACCTTCACCAATGAATGAACTGAGGCTTCCTGAGACCACAGGTGTGCCCAAGGTCCTGCTGGAGAGCGAAAGGCCCCCACACTGGCCCATCTCCTCCCTCCATGGCTACGGCTGGCCCGGTGGGCCATACTGCCTCGTAGCAGTGTGAGTAACTTCACAGGACCACAGCAGGAGCCCTCCACCCACTGCCTGGGGGAGGGCCCTCTGGAAGAAACAAGCTTCCAATAATACCTAATCCTGGGTGTCCCAGGGGGGCTGACCCTTGGGCTTCTGCAGTTTTCGGCTTCTTCACTTTTCCCCTCTTTTGCTAGCCTCTCTAGTGAGGCTCCTAGATACCACCCCCCACCCCGACCACAAAAATTTCTCTGAAAGGATGTTCCTATGTTGTCATCTAAACTGGTCTGACATGCAATGCCAGGAAGGCCAGAACAGACACATTTCAGAACATAAATGTACAGTTCCAAAATGAACCAGTTGAAGCTGGGTGATAGCTAGGTGGGGATTCGTTATACTCTTCTCTCTACAATCGTGTTTAAATTCTTCTTAAGTTAAAAAAAAAAAAAAAAAAAAGCCTGTTCCACACAGAAACCTAGTTAGGACAATTCTTAGCCAGCAGTTTCCAGAAGCAGCTCAGGGTCATGCAGCTCTGTGTGTCAGGACATGCCGCCCAGCAAGGGGAGGGACACCTCTGGGAAGGATATAAGGAGTGCTCGATCTTGCCCACACTTTTGATGACTTTATTGAGTCGATTCTGCATGTCCAACAGGAGGTTGTACCAACTCTCTGACAGGGAGGTCACCAGCCCTGAAGAGGTAAAAGCAGCCGTGAGCCGTGGAGAGCTCCGGGGCCCACGCCAGCATCTTCTGCCGAGGGCGGCCCAGGAACACAGCAGAGGACGGACCGGCTGGCCAGCCTCCTCTGCAACCACCTAGCTCGTGTCCGGCTGCTCTCCCTCTTCCCTCAGGAAGGAGGCCGTGGGGGAGTGTGCCGGCGCGGGTGACCTTACCAATCATGCCGTTGACTGTGCCGAAGAGCACGGAGCCCTGGGTGGGGGTGGACGTCTCGCCCAGATTCTGCATGACCAGAGAGCCGTGGCAGAAGACGTTGACGAACTCGCCCAGGTGGAAGAGACCGACCTCCTGGAGGTGCTGCCGCTCCTCGTCAGTGGTGGCAGCGCTGAAAGGCGGTGTGACAAACTCAGCACCCGAACCCCCTGGCCCCACGGGGACTGATGTGCGTGGACACCAGACACTGACCCCCGATGAGCCCACACATCCCACAGCAGAGGAGCCGGTCGAAAGAGGCTGATTTTTGTGGCTCTGATTCTCTCATGAAAAAAACCACCTCTGTTCTGTGGAGAGGAGCACCTGAGCCTGAGAGGGGACACGATGTCCTCATCCACCATCACCCGGGGCTCCAGCCGCCCTCCCCACCATTCCCGACAGGGCACTCACCTATCCTTCTGACACACAAACAAGTTAAAGGCATTTTCAGCCCCCAGGAAATTGTCATCATCCAAGATTTCGACAGCACTCATCCAGTTGGGGTTAAAGTCTCGAGCAATCTTAAACAAAAGTGCCAACAAGGAAATACAATTAGCAGTTTGCATGGAACCCAGTTCTGGAGTCTGTCTTCTTTAGCCAGAAGCCAAGTGTCTGCCCTGGGAAGATCCGGCCCTCGGTTTAACAACTGCCACTCTAGAGAGATTCTCCCTAATCGCTGGCCAACCTAGCCCCTAAAATGAAGACTGCCCAAAGTCCAAGTTGGGCAGCCTGTAAAGATACTTAATCAGTGCAGAATGTATGCTCCAGGGAAAGCACTCTGCCCCCACTGGGCTTGACTGTCCCTCACCAACCAGAGAAACACTGGCGGGGTCGAGGCTTAGCCAGAGGCCTGCCCCGCCCCCACTACCTCTTCGAAGTTTCCCTCCATGGGCTTGTAGGCGAGCAGCAGCACGGAGCGCATGAGGTCGCCCACCAGGATGAAGTCGCCCTTGGTCTTCAGGTAGAGGGCCATGATGTTGTTGTAGTGGTTGCACTCGGTGCGAAGCTCCTTCTCAGTTGTCCACTCATAAAGCCGCACCTGGGGAGGGCATTGCGGTTCTCTCAGCCCGAGAGGCACGAGTCCTCTCAGAATGACTGTCTTCCCGGGTCCTCAGTCCTCCTCCTGCAGCGCCAGTGACCGAGCACAACGTGGGCTGTGAAATGGTCTCACGTGGTATTTGCATGAACACTTTTTATTTCAGTATTTTGTATTTTTGAGCTATGAAAAGAGTGAGCACAAACTAGTAATACAAAATTTTCCTTTACATAAAAAAATGAGTCCCTGTAAAGACGAATACTAAGTCAACAGCGATGCAAGCGATACTATGGATAAGACAAAAGGTGGTTTCTTGTGACTGAAGTTCGGTGACGGACCTATGGAAATACCTCTGGAAAGAGAAGATCCATCTCTGATTACCTGATCGGAAAGGAACAAGGTCACGTCCCAACAAAGCACCTTTTCCAAACCCTTCTCAAACTCGTTCACTCCTGGAACCTTTGATGTGAGCCCAACGAGTAAAAATGAATGGGAAAGTCAAACAGAAATGTAACAAAGGACTCTAAAGCACTAGGGTGTGTGGCCACTCCTCCATCCAAAGTAAAACAAACAAACAACAAACATTGTTTTCCTTCTCTACTGCAACGCTTCTTTAGTTACGGCCACAGATCCAAAAGAATGAAGGTGCTCTGTAATGGGCAGACAGATGGACAGATATTCAGCACAGCACAGTCGGAGGAAGACGGACTCAACCCCGGAGAAGCCTGCCCTGACGGACCCTTCAAAGCCCAGCAGGCCCCACACACGGCCTCTGCACATGCAGAAACTCCTGGACAGAATACACGAAGCAATAATTTCTCGAGGAGTGTCCAAAAGACCCTAACTCACTTCTACAGTCATCTGTAATAATTACAATATCTCCACTGGCAGGGTCAAGGGTGCTCAGAACACCCTCCACACATCCGACAGTAAAGGGGCCGAGAGTTCTCCATACTCCTGGCAACACAACGCACCCCTCCCTCTCCACTCTCAGCCTCCCTAGCTGCCATAAAGATAGCTAGTCAAGACCAAGGTCAGACGCCACCAAAAACCCAGGCCTCTCACTCTCAATCCAACAGGTTCTAGACCTCCAAGCTCAACACAGTAGCCATCCATGGCTACAAAACACCTAAAATGTGGCTAGGCAAAATTGTGATGTGCTATAAATGTCTACTACTCACTGAATTTTGAAGTCTCAGTATGAACAAAAAGTAAAATTATCTAATAATTTTTATATTGATTACATGTTAAAATATTTAGATCTATTGAATTAAATAAAACACATTACTAAGATGAATTTCACCTTTTAATTTTATTCATGTGGCTCCTACGATATTTCTATTGGAAAGCAATGGATTAGCTGTCTGTCTCCTAATCTCACCTCACATCCGACCCCTCCCAATCCTGCCATCAGTTCACTGCGCCCTCTGTCAGAGAACACACTGTCACTAGTCACAGTAGATCTGTTCTCTGGCTGGTCCCTTGTTACTCTAAAATGTGGTTTGTTCATAAGGGCCCTGTGGCCCTTTCAACTTGGCTATTTCCCCTGCTGTTGTCACTCGTATCACTGGGACTGGAGGAAGGACAGCCTTCCACGCACCTCGTTGCCTGCCCTCTCATACGTCTCCCTGCAAAGGTGCGGGCTCTGAGGCTCTGAAGTTCACGCTGCCAGACCACTCCCACCCCGCCCCATCACTCCCATAATTCCTGGTGACTTTAATGTTCACACGAGGAAGACCCTTCCGATCCCGACCCTGAACCTTTTCTCAAACCCTCTTCCTCACCTATCTTGTCCATTCCTATGTCACCTCTTAGAACCTGTCGTTAAAAATAACGCCAGAATGCCATGTGCTCAGTTTCACCTTTTCTCCGACGCCCAGAGGCCAGCATCATAATCCCTCTTACACGTACTCCACTCCCTTGCCCTTCTCCCCTTGACCTTGCTCACCCGACAAAACCTGACTTCAGTGAAGTTCTAACTTTCAACTACAGCTGAGAAAAAACCACCAACCAGGATGACTGGCCTCATGTGTAGACTCAAGACCACGCACTGAAAACCGGCTCTCACGCTTCTCAGTAACTGTGCACTTGCCCAGTGCATTAGTCCCCAGATCCTGGACCAAGTTCATCCCCCCTCCACTCTCCTCAAGCCTCTAGTACCTCCTCTCCCACCTTTCCTCTCAGCCACTCCACAAAAGATGAACACAACCAGAGGATTCTCAATGCTCCCGCCACCTGAAGCCAACAGTTTGCACCCAATCCCCCACCTCCCTGCCGCCTACTCAAAGACATGGCTCCCACAATTCTCCGCTAACAGACTGTTACCATCGCAACAGACACGTATGCAGTAGTTTCTAACTTACAGAGTCGGGAAGGACTCTCTCATCCTCACATTTCCTATACTACCAAACTCACTGTCCTCTCCACCTAGTCCTAGTTGAACCCTCTTCAGATTTCCTTCCATCCCCAACACTCAACCAAGAGCTCTGGTCAAGGTCACCACTGAAGTCCATGGTGCTAAACCAATGGCCAATTCTCCTTAATCTTTACGTTACCAACCTACGGGCAGCACATGCAGCTTATCCATTCCCCTGAGCTCAGGTGCTCTCATCCAGACTTCCAGCTGTAAATGCCACCTAAGATCAGGCATGCCCATCTCTCCAGTTTACCCCATGCCTCCCGCATCCTGCCACCTACCTGACATTTCACTAAGATGACTACTGGAACTCAGAATGTCTAAAAACAAGCCTCTAACGTCCTCGCTGTGTCGCAGTAAGACATGTATATTTGCCACCTTCCCCCAGTCCCTGACGCAGAGCTCCTAAAACCCTTGGAATTTCCTTAGTGATAGATAGGAGTGTGTTTTGTTCTAACAAGGCCACTCTTGGTGACTCCTGGATGGCTTCGGGATGGGGGCTGGTCACCAGAAAGACCAAGCCATGATTAGGAGCCTGGAATTTTAGGTCCCACCCATCCTCTGCGGAGAAAAGAGAGGCTGGAGACTGAGTTAATCCATCATATCTAGTGAAGGCGCCATAAAAATCCCTAAACTATGCGGTTCAAAGAGCTCTCTGGTTGGTGAACACACCCACATACTGGGAGGGTGGCGCACCCCAACTCCAGCAGGGCAGGAGCTGCTGCACTCAGGACTCTTCTGGAGCAGGAGCCATGGCCTTTGCCCTTCTCAATCCCCACCGCACTTAGGATCGGACGCGCACGGGGGTTCACGAACTAAGTCTGATATCTGGTCTGCCCAAGCCTTCCAGATCCCAGCCCCACCCTCCAGGCCCACTACCACGTTATCCTTAAAACTGGACACATACACAGCCCCAGGACACATAAGGGAGACATGCTCTGTGCAACCTACAGTATGACAAATACCAAGTGGTATGGCCTCACCGTGCTATTGATGCTGGCTAACAGCTTCCCATTAAATTCCACCATAGAGTACACGGCCCCTTTCACTTCTTTTTCAGCCACAGTCTGTAGTTTTCCTGGGGGGAAAAAAGATACCCTTGAATCTCCTTATGAGCCCACATTTAATCAAACAAATCCTCTGATTTCCCCTCTGACTCTAACTCCTGCCCCTAAAACCATCTCTGAAAGCAGGAAAACACAGTTTCAGTATATACTAGGATTAACCCACACCAGAAGAAAGAACCCGAAGGTAATGTGCAGTGATGCCGATGGTGTCCAAGATCTGCCTCCACCCGGAAACCCCAGCTGTCTCTCGAGATAGAGACCACGTCCATCTCGGCCGTCTGATCTGACACTGGGCTGACGGCTAGTCTTTAGAACTGCACTGGGTAGGGAAGGTGAGAAAAGACACAGAAATGAACCCAAAGTGCTGAAGCTGGAAAGAGGATCCATATGGCTGAGTGACCAAGTGGAAATCAAATCCAGGATCCCTAATGCTTCCTCTGGCCACTAGATTCTTACTCACCACTCACCTCTCCCTTTTTTCTACCTTTCGAAGAGTAGAAAAGGAAGAAATACATCCTAGATTGTACATGCCTCTGCTCAACTACTCCAAAACGCATTCAACCATCAACAGCTTGAGAGAAAGTAATAAAATACCATGTGTCACAACAATTATCCCAAGTTCTGCTGCTTAACTGAGGCTCTGAAACCTAAAATGCTACGCTTACTTTTCCAGAATTTCAAACCTCTCAAAAGCTGGAGACTGTGCCTACTTACCATCCGAATATTGAAAGACCACAATACGACCTTGCTTGGGCTCCGCCTCTTCCGGGTACACCATGGCTGTGCCCACAATGAAGTACGTGTTGGGGTCTTTGCCCAGCTTGCAGGAGACCAGGCTGAGGGCATACTCGTTCTGCAGAAACTGGTGGGCATGAAGCACTAGGAGAAGAGTACAGAAGGGTGACTTGCCGATGGCCACACGTACATGTAACCCTGCACTTGGGGCCCACGGCTTGTGAGCAGTGACAGGACACTGGCCTCCGGGCGTTCCTGTCTCCTCAGACTGCCCCTCCCCAGCCAGTACCAACCTGAGGAGGCCTAAAACTCGGCCCTCACGGCCCACTCAGTTTTCACTCCTTCCTCTCCCCATCCTAGGACATCTGTCACAGTGTCCACAGAATTTGGGAATACATCAGAACCCAAAACAGCCTAGTTTAGGGAGAACTTGGTACAAAACGACAGGAAGAACTTTCCCGCACCTTCGAAGGTGTGCTGGTCAATGATGAGGAGGTTGTGCACCTCCACCTCTTCTCCGAAGGAGGTCTCGTGAGGGGCCGTGCTGCTGGAGAACAGCTTGCTGGAGCTGACGCTGCTGGACAAGGCCTGAAGACGGAAAGGACACTTATCACCCCTGGGAAGAAGAACAAGTGCTGGGAACACCAGTGAAGGGATCGGACGGGGTCAGGGAACGGAGACTGAGTCTGACAAGGAAAACTCAAGGTTGGCAGCTCAAGTGGAGCCTGAAGAACAGAGGCTTCAGAAAGGACAGAGGAACTGAGGATGAGGATCCAAATCCCATATGGCAGTGACAGAGGAGTCCAAAACACCAAAAATACTCAGGTTCATTAACAATCATTAAAACTGATACCACATCAATCAAACAAAGCTAACAAGGAACTGGGAGACCTAATAAAGTGACAGGCTCCACCTCTCTCAATGGGAAGAGTAGGGAGCACTTCAAATAAAAAGAAAACTATAAAACTATAAAGAATTTCTGCTCAGGATTAGGGAAGAAGTCCTAACACAATGACTGGGAACAAGAAAGGCCAAAAATACATGGAATAAAAAGATCAGTTAAAGTCTCCATTGAGCCTGTTATGGGCGGCTCTAGATTGTCCTATTAGCATCTGCAGATAAGAAAACTGAAGCCTAGACTTGACCGAGGTCACGCAGCTGGCAATAAACCTTGACGCTAATCCTGTGAGACTCCAAATCTCATGTTCTTACCTACTATGCTGTGCTATCCCCAACTACACACACAGTACCTAAACTGAGAGTCACTGACTGCTGCACTTATCTCAAATTCTTCTGAACCCTCCAGTGAGGGGCCCAAGTCCAGCTGGTGCCTGTTTTCCTAAGTACAGTTTTACTGGAACCCAGCTGTCCCCACCTGTTGTCCACGGCTGCTTTGTAACAGCAGTGCTAAGTAGGGACCAAGACCATGAGGCATGCAAAGTCGAAAACAGTTACTATCTGACCCTGCACAGAAGAGTTTGCCCCTACTCTAACGCCATCTTTCTTTGTCCACTGCCCTCACCTGCGTGCTGGCACTGGGCCTCAGGGCAGTGGTGCCCCCACTCGTGTCCTGAACTTCAATACGGCTGGAGAGGACCCCAAAGCACTGAGACACTTCCTGATAACAGATCTTCCTGTAGAACAAGTATAGAACAGTGTCTCTCAGAAAAGTGCACCGACTCCCCGATCACCACCGTCTACAGCTCCGCTACCCCTGCCTCACCTGGGAGACTCGTAGAGGGGAACCGTGCGAATATGCAGCTTCTGGATCTCATCGATGGTGCCAATGGTGAGGGTGCTATTGTTGGCCAGTGCCAAGCTGGAAAAAAGGGGTTAAGACTGAATAGACCAAGGAAGGAAAAGATCCTACGAGGCAACTCCATAAGGGGAAGAAAAACAGGGTAGAATCCCACTAGCTTACTCGTGGGCAGTGGTTCTCGATTTAGACTGTATGCTAAAAATCACGTGGGGAGACTTCAAAGTTCTGCCTGGTCCCACCCGAAGATCGTCTTATTAAATTGGTCTAGGTGGGCCTAGGTTGAGATTTATCAGCTTTCAATTTAATGCTAATGGTGCAGCATTAGAATCAAGAACAGAGATTTTCAATCACAATGATCAAACTATCGGAATCAGCTGGAGGGCCTGTTAAATCAGACTGCCACGCCACCCCCAACTTAACATTGCTAATTTCTAATGAGTTCCCAGGTGGTGCTGTGGTGGTGGGGGCCACACTTTGAGAACTCCAGCTCTAGGGGCATATGTAATGATCTCTAAATCAGGAGTTTAATCATTTGACCACCCAGAGAGGTTTTCTGAAAATACAGACTCTAGGGCCCAACCTCAGAGCTACTGAATCAGAATCTGAGGAGCCAAAAAAATCTGCACTTTTAAAAGTCTCCCAGGTATTTCTATGGGTGGCCAGATCCGAGAGCCTCTGCTCCACACGTCCCACCTCCACTTTTTACTGAGCATGACAACACCCTCAATCCACGGCTGAGGCAAGAAAAAGGGACTAACCTGTCAGGATAGCCATCTGAGTTGAGGGGACACATGTAGTTCACTTCCTTGAGGTTGACATTGGAGAAGACCAATTTGTGGTTGCTGCTGTAGATGACAGTGGGGCGGTCGGAGCAAGCAAAGACGTTGGTGGTGGAAAGAGAGCGGAAGGTCCTCAACACCGTGGGCTGGGTGCCCAGAGTCACCTTCTTCCGATCGCTCAGCAGGCCTACAGAGAACGGGGTCCGAAGAGCAAAGGGAAAGAAGGACAGAAAGCTGGACTGTGAAGGTCCAAAATTAGCACCCCACGGCTGAGAACTCTGCGATTCCCACTCTCCTCAGTTTTCAGAGCCCCTCAGCCAACACGTGTGTCTCACCTGTCTCAATGTTGAGCCCAAAGTAGAAAAGCGCCCCATCTCCCAGCGCACAGAGGAGGTAGTGGCTACTCTCAAAGGTGGTCATCAGAATGGAGCGAGGGATGATCTCTGTGGGAAAGAGCTGCATTACGCTTCTGGTCCACATGCTGACTCTGGTCCCAGCCCACGTTTAAAAGGTCCATACCTCCACCCAGCATCTCTTTGTGCAGTAGCTCAAAGGAGGGCAGCTTCAAGATACGGGCCGAGATGTCTGTCCAGAGGCCAATGGCACAAAGTGGGGACAGCCCATTGCTGTCCCCTAAGGGCGTGATGTCCAAGCAGGCCACTTCATGTTCCATCTCTGTGTGGCTGAACACAGAAGAATATGGCACAGGAGGGAAGCCAACAATGAAAAAAAGTCTCAGAGAACAGGGAAGGAAAAAAGTGCAGACAGATGAACACACACCTGATCTGTCGGAGCTCCTGAGGATGGATCTGCAGGTAGTAGAGGGCCCGTCCCACGGCTACCACCACCTGGCTGCTGTTGCAGGAGGCCACGCTAATGTTCTTGCCCTGAGGCTCCTTCCATTCACTGACTAGAGCTTTGGGTTCTTGAGAGACCAACCTCACTGACGCAGAAGTGATCTAGAGAAAGGAGAGCAATGTCTTCAAGTAGCTGCAGGGATCTGTCCAGGTGCAGGAAGGTGCTAAGAGCTGCCCTGGGAGAGCCCTAAGAATAAGCTACGCAAGTCCTATTCTGCCATGTATTTTTCCAAAATCCTGCAATGATTAATTACAATGTCATGTGTAGGTGAAGCTCTGAAAAAGACTTCAGGCAGCTTGCAGCTTGCATGCCTACGAGAATAAAAGGCCTGCTTCATTCTGATTAAGAATGGGGTAACTCAAACCACATCCTGTGGAAAAGATCAGTGGAGTAAGACCCAGGCCAGTTTTTCTCAATCCCAAATGACACCTCTAAAGTATCCAAGTTCTTTCCTGAGCACAAATCATTAAAACAATTTAAAATTCTTTACTAAAGGCAACAATTGTATCGCAATGTCCAAACCATTTTGATGTCATTGTTATGTATCAATTCATCGTACCTATCGAAACAGAGTTTATATTTAAGGAGAAAACCCCTTTAATAGTAGATCTGTAAACTGTGTCAGTCTTCAGGCCACTAGTTAGAAAACACTAATGAAGCAATGAGTCGGTACTGCCCCGCCACACTTGCTCCACAAACTGACAGAAACCTCACTCCAGTTTTTACCAAATCCAGCACTGCCTGTTAGCTAAAGGAAGACCAAGAAGATAAAAAGGCAGAGATAGTTTAATAATCCTCAGGCATTCAAGTCCTGTACCCAACACTGACAAACACTGACCAAGAAGATAAAAAAGCAGAGATAGTTTAATAATCCTCAGGCACTCAAGTCCTGTACCCAACACTGACAAACACTGACTCTGGCCAGAGCAGAGAGCAGATTAAAAGGCAAGGGGTGTGTGCAAAGCTGAAGAGCAGCAGGGTTGCTCCAAACAGAGACTGGTAGGGGGAGGGGGACGGATGCTCAGAAATCAGGCTTTCATGGCTAACAAGTGACTCCCTTACTACAAACAGATTTAAAACAAGATTCCAAACAGTTAGAGCTGGTTCTAATCATATGTGGCAAGTGCTGCCAACAGTCATATACAATAGTAACATTATGACTTTTTTCTTCTTTGTGCTTTTTGACATTTTTTCATTAAGTATGTATTAATATTATAATGAGAGAGAAAACGTGTCTCAGAAGGATGTAATTAGTACTAAAAAAGTACCCCCAGAAAATATGTAATCCCAATCTATAAAAGAAAACATAAATAAATACAATATACATACATGCATAGAGGAAAAATGAAGCTAAAAGCAACATCTCCAAAATTAAGAGAGGTTAAATTGTTATCTCTGGTAGTGAGCTGGTTATCAGGTAATTTAAATTTCTTCTAGCCCTTTAACATTACTTTAGAACCATAAGAATAGACTCTTTTAAAATCCAGAGGTGCTCTATACTGCACTCTAGGTCAAATTCAAGTACATGGGGCCTGCCTACTTCTCAGCTGTTACCTGGATAAGTTGTTGATGAGCCACGTTGCCACAGAAGAAAGTCTGTTGATCATCCACGAAACCCATCAGTTCAGTTTCTTCCACCTCCTCCCCGTTTAACATGAGAACTCTGCAGCAGAATTGAAGGCCAGGTCAGCCGGACCAGCCCCACCTTGCAACCTTCACATGAGCAACTGGAGCTGGCATCAAACTCATCTTACCTTGTCTGGCCGACAAAAGAGAGCACCAAAGTGTCATCAGTCTCCCGGTTAGGATCAGACCGCAGTGGCCACAGGCCTGAAACACAGATCAAGAATTAAGATGCACAGCACAGACCAACACATCTAAGGAAGGACAAACCTGACCCCAGAGAAAGATCAGGAAATTTGAAGTCAGTCGTGAGCTGAAACACACACTGTTCTTTCCTAGATTTAAGACTCTGAAGAAATTAGGTATTCTAAAAACTGTTTTGAGCCTTACATTTTAAATTTTTTCATTTCATTTCAGATGAGAAATACATTTCTATGACTCAAAATCAAACAGAATTCTCATTCCTTTACCTCTCCCTTCAATCTATCCCCTAAAGAAGTCATCAAAAATAGTTTCTAGTTTGTCCTTCCACTTTATTTAAATTTATTGGGATAAATTGGTTAATAATCCAATTTGTTTTTTTTTTTTAATTTAAGGAACTAGGAAAGCACTGTGTTATAAGCAAATACAAATATAAAAGAGCCTATCACAAACTACTCTGCACCTTGCTTTTTCACTTACTATATGCCTGAGCCTTATCAAAACAGAATAGTTCCTTGCTTTTGACATCTGTACAGTATCTGATTTTATGGCTATACCAGTTGATTGGTAAGTCCACTAATGGATGTTCTTTTTCCCCTACCATTTTGCTATAAGATACAATGCCACAACAAATAACCTTATATTTGTCATTTCTTACATATGAAGGTCTAAGGGGTAGAAGCCTAAAATTAGGGCTGCCAGGTAATCCCTAAATGCAGCTGTTTTAGTGGACACTGTCAATAAGCACCTTTATTTCCTTACAGCCTCACAAACATAATGTATTGTCAAACTTGTAGTTTTGGTCATCTGGTAAAGTATGGTATCATTGTTTTGATCTGCATTTCTCTTAATACAAGTGGGGACTACTACCTGTCCATTCACGTTGTCTCTTGCCAATTTTGAGACAGGAAATTTTTTTTCTATAAATTTTTTTATAAATTAGGAGATTAGGCCTTTGTCTAGAAGACAAACATGTTTTTATCCAGTTTGCCATTTCTTCTAAATTAGCTAAGTGTTTTGCTTTTGCCATGCAGAAGTGTTTTATTTTTATGTTGCTGAATTTACCAATCTTTCTTTTTGGCTTCTGTACTTTGAGTTATGGTTTAAAAGACCTTCCCCACTCCAAAATTAGAAGGGAATACACCAATTTTTTCTTTTAGCTTTTGTATAGCTTTTTTTAATATTAAGTCCTTGATCCGTTTAGGTTCCAGCAAGCTATATATCGTGTGGTATGGGTCCAACCTTACTTTTCCCCAAATGACCACTATCCCTATACCATTTATTTAAAAGAATCATCTTTATCTCCCTGAATTGAGATAGCACCAGCATCGTATACTAAATTCCCACAGATAATTGTCTACTTCTGGACTTCTGAGCCCACTTATTCATGCTCTAAAACCACTTTTAATTACTGAAATTTTACAGTATGTTTTACTATCTGGTAAGGCTAGTCCCATCTCACCACTCTTCTTCAAGTTTTCCTGGCTTTTCTTGTTTCTTCCTTTTCCATTTGGATTTTAGCTTGTCTAGGTCAAGATAAAAAAACCTACTGATAATTTTATTGTGATACATTAAATATAAAAAGTCAAAGAGAGAACTGTTTTATAATGAGTCACAAGACCTTGGTATATCTTTTTCATTTGATCAATCTATCCTTTTAATCCTTCAAGAGTATTTTAAAGATTCCCTTGTATAGATTTTACACATTTCTTGTTGAATTTATTCCCTGGTATTTTATCATTTTATTGCAATTGGTAATTACCTCTTTCCTTCTACTATGCCTTCTCATTGTGTTTTTACATGAAAGTTATTGATTCACTATATTAATTTTATATCCTGCCACCTTAATGAATTCTTATTGTCTATAGTGTTTCAGTTCACTCTCTTGGGTTTTGTAGTTACATTATCTCTTCCTTTCTAATGTATAAATCTCTATTTCTTTTCTCTTCTCATCTTATTTTTTCGTATTCTGAATTACTTTATTTTAGATGTGCCTTCTGTATAAAACTTTGAACTGACTTTATGATTCAATCTGATTATCTTTTCCTTAAAACATATCTTCTATATCAGATACAGATAATCATACAGATGTTTGATATCAGTTCTGTCATATTATTTTACATTATGTTTATTGTTTATATGTTGTGAAAATCTTTCACTATAGTCTTTGATCTTTTTGATCATATTTTGCCTAGAATTTAAGATCTGTATTTTCGTTCTAGAAGTTACCTTTTATACTTATACCTTATACCTCAGTCCCCACTTTCTTTAGAGTCTATGAATTCCCTACAAACATTAATCTTTTCCTCCCTCATTCTGCCATTTAGTAGTTACGTGACCTCATTCTTCTCTTCCATTATCCAATTTTAGTCAATAGTATTTTTTTAAGTTAATTTTTATACTTTTAAGTATGTTTAAGCTTCTATCACTTATTTGTTATCATGACTTTACTCTTTATTTGATCTGCTTTCCTCTAGGTCCCACCCAAGTGCCTTACAACATGTAACAAGGCAAAAGGCCAAGGTCACTCAGGTAAGACAGGCATCCTATGTCCACCAGAAGGCTACCTTTGATGCCTGGTAAGTCAATGCTGGCATGCTCGTGGATTCCAATTCCATTCCGGATGATCCGCAAAGAGCCTTCCTTGAAAGCCCCAGAGCATGTAACCAGCTGCAAGGAAAAAAAAAAGTTTCTAAATAAACCCCTCCAGAGCCTAGGCCATCCTACCGATGCCCAGAAAGTAAACTAGCTCTAACTAATCCAAGGACCTTTATCGTGGAGCTTGGTTCGAGAATGCAGACTTAGCAGAGGTTTATCTCCAGCGTCTCTCAAATTTACCAAGAAAACAGGATATCCTAGTACTAGAAGCTAAAAGCTCCTACAGCTTCTCCTAGCAAGCTGGCTTTCACCCATAGAAGCTAGACTACTAGAAAGATCACAGAATCTGAGGTCAGACGCAACCTGCCATGTAGTAGTTATGTGACCTCTGACAAGTTCCTTAATCTTTCTCAGCCCTAAGTTTTCTCACTTCTGAAATGGCCAAGAAACTCTATCTAACAGGACGCTCGTGTGATTACAGATAATGTATATAAAATGCCTGGCAACCTGAGATAGGCAGTCAATAAATGGTAGTTATCCTTCCCTCACTGGGATTAGTGAGTGAAGCTCTTCAAAGTTATCTTCAGCACACACTCCCCATTCTAGACAGGCAAACCTACGACACAATTCGAGTGGGCACACTATTCCTCCATTTCCAGGATGACCCCCTTACCTGCCCTTGCCCCTGCCTCTCCAGGTCCACCACGCACATGTCCACAATGGGTCCTAAATTGGTAAAGGTTTCCATGGCCACTACATAGGAGCCTTGTTCATTGCTATCAACATTGAGCTAAAAAGAAAGAATAATGTTAGTCCTACGACGCTCCTAACAGGCTCATCTCTAAAGAAATGGATCTTCATCCAAAAGAAACTCTCAATCGTACCAGATTTGCCCTTCTTGTGTTCCACTGGAGGAGTACAAGTGAGGATCGTGGACTAAGGAACCTGCCTGTCCTACAGGTGACCTACTAACTAGCCAGAGATTTCTAATAAAGCAGTTTGGAAATTAACGTAAAATGTTTGGTGTGCATTTTTCTCCAGAGAAGGTCCAAAATTTTCATATTTAAGAGAATATCCAGTATATCAGACTGACATTTTAAAGGGAAGAGATGTGTTTTGTTCATCATTGTCCGTAAAAGCCAGCACCCTGCCTGGCACACTTACTGAATGAACCTTTAGGATAAAGATCTACTCAGGGCAGGAAGTTAAACCAAACAGGTAGAAAGCTGGATAGTAGAGAGATAAATGAACCGAAGAACATCTGAGAGGCACTAAACACAGGAGAAACCTGATGAAGCAGCAGTGAAGACAGTGAAAAAGAAGACAGAAGGAAGAAAATGTCTTCTCACCTTCACAAGCTGGGAGTCACCAAGGCGCGACCCAACGAATACCACGCCATTATCAAGGTATGTCAAGCATTCCGCGATAGAAGTCTAGGGGACAGTCAACAACATGAAAGAAATTAGAATGGACTCCACATGGGATCCAGACGCTGTCCTACCCATCTCTCAGACCTCTACTGAGAAAACAAACAACTACAGGCACAATTCCCAAAACAATCCTCTATTTCAAATCCCAGGTCACGCTAAGCAAACGTTCTTAAATCTCTGAAGTTTTTATCACATCCCTACGGTCAGAAAAACTGGTAATTTATTTTGCATGTGCCTGCTCCAAATGATCACTTTAATCCCCACAACTCTGGTCTTCTCAAAATAACTAGAAACCTCTAAAATTCACTGCATAATCCTTTAACTTTTTTGGGAATCTTCTCCCAGAACTATCAGCATTAGATTAATCTTTAATTCTAGCTTGTACCCTTTGCTTCCCTTTCTTTTTATGCTTGAGGTAGTGCCTGGCTGCCTGTGAGATTCTCCACCCTCTAATTCATTCAAAAACCAACGTCCACAGCAGGAGTGGCCAGGTTTTGCTAAGCAACATAATTCCCGGTCGCAACATGGGATCGCACATCTCGGGTCACTAGGCCCCTAGGAGGACACAGCATAGCAGATACGAGCCCTACCTCTCCAAGGAGCTCCACACGGAGGTCCTTGAGGGTGACGGTGCCATCCATCTGTTCCTCCTTCTCCAAAAGCAGCATGAACAGCCGTCCTTCCATGTCTCCCAACAGATAGCGGGAACCATTGGGGTCCACGCGATTGTGACACACAATCGTGCTTTGCTGCCAAGAGGGAAGACACAATCATTACAGATGAAACTTCTTCCACAACCAGAGAGCAAGCCATTCTCTTTACTAAAACCAACCATTGTACAAGCAAGGAATCCACTCAGCTAACATTACGTGGGTGATTAACAATCAAGACATTTTTATTTCAAAGAATTTTCTGAGGTGTTCAATATACTTTAAATGTTTCTTCATATCATTCTACTGGAAAATAGAAATAAACGAAATAGGAACCAGTTATAAGTATTCACTGGACTATAAATGCTATCACAGATTTTGTTATTTATCCTCACTAATGCCTATTACCCCCTACCAATAATGCTACGATAGATTTTGCCATTTATCCTTAAGACTTAATTTTTATTATTTGAAATTTTAAGGTTTGAAATTTTTATAACTAACTTTTTAAAGTCTATGTAATTCACTGTTGTATTACTTTACATGACTTGAGTCCTGAACACAGTCAACAGAATTTGCAAAATTTTTCCCTTCTTAAAGTTGCCCCAGTCGATAAAAGGGTAAACTTTTTTTTTTTTTTTTTTTTTTGGTGTATGTCATTTCTATTATGACTAGAATCACTTATTGGACAGATCTGCACAACGTTTTTTCCCTTTTCACTCACTCCCTCTCACCCTGCCCCTTTGGTAATGATCAACTTGTTCTCTATATCTATGGATGTTTATGTTTTGTTTATTCATTTTTTTGAGTCCACAAATGAAATCATATGGTATTTATCTTTCTCTGACTTATTTCACTTAGCACAATCCTCTCTAGGTCCACGTTGTGACAAATGGCAAGACTTCATTCTTTTTTATTGCTGAGTAACATTCCATTATGTTATTTTGTGTGTGTGTGTGTGTAACGTGTATATGTGTGTATACACATACCCTACACACACATCTTTATCTATTTGTCTATCAATTGATCTTGGAATGTGACTGTTTCTCTATCTTGGCTATTATAAATAATACTGCAATGAATATAGGAGTGCATGTATCTTTCTGAATTAATGTTCTTGTTTCCTTCAGATAAATTACCCAAAAGTGGGACTGTTGGGTTGTATGGCAGATCGATTTTTAATTTTTTGAGGAATCTCCATACTGTTTTTCATAATGGCTGCACCAAAGGGTAAACCTATTTTGATTATTATTTCTCTCTCTTAGTAAACAAGCCAAGTGCTTTGTAGGCAAAACCAGACCAATCTTTCTTTGTATTCCCAAAGACCAACACAATATCTTACATACTTAGTTATAAGTACAACAGAACTCTGTGAATCGCCATTTGACAAATGGGGAGAGAGAGGAGCAGGATAAGAACAAAAGAAGGAAAAAGTAAAAGAAAGCAGCTCACCTTGATGATAGGAGGTGCAATCGCCAGGTATTTGTCACCATTGTGATAGGTGATTGATTCCTGCCCAATAATGATGGCCCCTCCAAAAGGCTCTGGGACTGCACAAGAAAGGGAAGCATTAGAAGGCTCTGCACTTTGACCCTGCCTCACCCTGAGACAGCAAGAGCCCTAATCCAATTATCCCAAGCAAACTTCAACAAAGTCACTGTTTTTAAAGACATCCACGCCCAGGGAACGATAGCCTTTTTTCTCAGAATCCTGTCTTAGAAACCTTAGGCTGGCACTCTTGGTGTTTCTGAGCTCCTAGGGTACAGTGGTCTTGGTGTTCTTCCACGTGCATCCCTCCCATTTTCTCTCCGAAGCTTATAATCCTTCCTACCTAAAAGCTTTTACTTAATTGTTCTTTAGCTTAATTTCCCACATTATAAGGCCATCATTTAGAAGAGACAATTTGTACTTAAGGGTTTTAAATTTCTCTACTAGGTGAGACACACAAGACAGTGCTGGGGCAAAGGTAGAAATAAGGTACAAACAGGCCTAGAATGTAGCCCAGGCTTTGTTAAGGAGGTGCAGGCATGAGCAAGTCCCTTGGGCCCTGTTTCCCCATCTATGAAATAAAGGAGTCAGACTGGATAAGCTCTATTGGTCCCTTTCAGTTTTTTAAATATTATGCCCAATAATAAAATAATGAGACTAATTTCCACATGCCACTCTGCAAATCAATCTCAGTGTTTTATAGTTAATCCCTCCATCCTAAATAAAGGAAAGCTATATTTTTGGGGTCAGTAAAAAAACAAGACAATCCCAAAGACAGAAATGGAAAAAACAAAGGAAAGCACATTTAAAGGGAGGAGACATAAGGGAGTGAGGAACAACAAGCAGGCGTAATAGCACTTGAGCACTGAGATGAAGGGGCAGAGGTGAGGAAGGAACAAAAACAGGGAACCCGCCCAGACCTGGGGCAGAGGAAAACTTCCTCAAACCCCCAACCAACCTGCGATCACCATGGAAGCTTCGGCCTCCACATTTTCCTGTTTCCAGGGGCCCTTATTGAACTCCTTCTCCCGGAGAGACACCTCGTAGGTTTTTACGTGCCGCCCTTGAGGGTCCTAGGTGGGGAAAATGTTCTTAGGAAAGGTGAACCTTGGGCTGGAGAGGGGGCCTGAAAGGGACACCACCACTACCCAGCATCTGACAATACTGTCCCGTGTAAGCCTTCACATCCTTATCCATCAGCATGCTGACAGCCACCACCTAGGCCTGTGACTGACATTGAGAACTACTCTTTCCAACCCTTTAATCAACCAGGAAAGGTTTAAATATTAGAAAAATGAATTTGTCACTATACTGATCATTACAAGATACAATGTAAATATGAACGTTTGTGTGTGTACACATGTATACATGTGTAGGAAGTATACATATTCAAGAACTTACAAAATAGCTAAAGAGAAAAAACAAACACATTGAGTAGCTAAATACATCTAAAGGGGTGATAGTAAGGAGAACACAACTATTTTATTGCTCCTCTAAAGTTATTCAAGACCTCCAGTCCTGCCACTGTCAACATCATCTTCCCCTCCTTTTTCTGAATCATGACTCACTTTGCCCTGGAGCTGTCAGTCACCTTTCCAAGATAAAAGAGCAGGGCTGGGGAAAGGCTACATTCGGCCAGTGGAGGAGGGCCTCAACAAATGCCAGACTGGCGTCTAGGAAGTTATGAAAGGAATTCAACATGTGTTTCGGGGCTGGGACCACCCCTTACTCGCTATTACAGTTCATGAACCACTTAGCATAACTACCTTTCATATGGTAAATACCTGTCAAATTGAGTTTTTGGCCAAGAAAAAAAAAATAATAATAATTTTTAGTTGATGAAGAGATTTTTCCCATCAAAGACTGGGGTAAGACTCAACTTCACGAAAAGTTCAAACTGGGGTATAGATTTAGGCCCCTTGAGACACATGTACAGAAACGAAAGCTCCTTCGCACTGGCAGCCCTGAGGCTGGGAACAGACAGAATAACCAACATCAGAGTTTTACTAATCTGATATTCACAAAACTGAAGAATAAAGAGAAATTCTAAGTTGTTTCAGCTCTGATAGTTAATACACTGCAAAATAAAACATAATCTCCAAAATAGTTCTAACCTTATTCAACTGAACTCCAATCAGCCTCAGAATTATAATACTTATGGTGACACTAGGAATCTACAAATAAATATACATCAACATTTCCAATACTTAACAGAGATCCTGTCGAAATGTGCTCATGTCCACACATAGTACATGGACTTAGACTATGTTTCCTTCCGTCATTTATTCAACCACATGCTAGTGAAATGACCTCATGCTGTATGGCCCTTTGTTAAAAGGCTGAAATTTTACCAAGGCATGTCAGTCTAGTGCTCTGCCACCCTCCCCCCTTTCCTTAACGGATCTGGCCCAAGGAACAGCTGCCTACGATCAGCTCTGCTAAAGTTTTAGGCACAGACTAAAATAGAAGTCAAGAGCCAGCAAGTCACCAGAAAGTGAATGCTGAATAAAATGCCGTCTTCTTAGAAGACATATATAAAGCCTCGCCAAGA
Source organism: Macroglossus sobrinus (assembly GCA_004027375.1). NCBI lineage: Eukaryota > Metazoa > Chordata > Mammalia > Chiroptera > Pteropodidae > Macroglossus > Macroglossus sobrinus. The sequence continues at coordinate 81,595 of PVKZ01002028.1, forward strand.
CATTTTTCTCTTTGCTTGTAAAGGCAATTTCTAGATCATTTACCTACAGCTAAGTTTTAATAATCCCCTAGCATGCCAGTAAGAGACTGAGATGAAGTATAACTGGGTCACCCTATGAAATCTCCAAGGCCCACAACCAGAGTGTAATCTCAGGATTAAAACCTGCTACAAGTCCCAGAGCTTCTTGCCTCCACAGAAAGCACCGCTGCACTCAAGATACAACCAAAACCTGACCCATATTGATTACATCGTGCAAAACGTTTCAGGACAAATACATTAAACACGTCTGCCTACTCTACTACAAAATCCAGGCATTTCAATTTAGCGAAAACGAACTCCTACTACACCAATTCACACAGCTTCTCCCTCTCTCCTCCCGCTCCAGTACCTGATAGACAAAACAGATGGTAGGTGCTTGGCAACCATATAGAAACTTGACGTCGATGACATGCAGCTCCTCCAGGCGAATGTTAAAGGCCTTGAGCTCTTTATTGTCCCGGTCCAGTGGAATAACCTTGAAAAGGCCATCATAGAGCCGCAGGCCAATCATCCGGCACTCGGGGTCAATGATGCCAATAATGCCAGTCTCTGAGGGGCGGCCAATCCGGTCCTGAGAAGTAAAACTGGGGTTAGGAAAGAACCTCAACACCCAGAGCAACAGAGGACACTGGCACCTCATTCCCAGGATTGTTTTAGGAGTAGTAGTAAAACTAGTGGCATCTACTGATGCCAGGGAGCCTAAATGTCAGTGTAATCCTTTTTTGGAAAATACTGAACCTCAGTGAATTATTTACCCTGTCCCTTGGACTCTGAGTAAACTACAGAAGTCCCTTCCTCATAAAAGCTTAAACCCTTAGTGTTTTCCTTGTTTCTCTGGTCATTTGAAGAGAGCTGCCCCCAGCACCTCAATTTTCTTCAACGAATCATGATGGCCCTAAAAAACCGTCATCAGCCTGGAGCAGACACCTCACCTGGACATTGCCATGGGCTCGCGTTATGATGTCAATGCTCTCGCCACTCTGCTTATACTCCAGGATGCACGCATTGTACTTAGCTGTCAGGATAAACAGTAGGTCCTTGCTCTCCCCCTGGAAACCAACATTATGCTATCAAAAGAGGATCTGTTCAAAACAGGAATACCTGGCCAGCCTTTAATCATCATTCTTTAAGCATGCTAAGTTCTTTAAGAACATTCTTTTCTCCCCCAAGAGAAAACCCATCGCCAGTAACACACGTAAATGCACACATACTCTAAGTGTGTGCACAAAAGGCAAGAACTGAAGCTGATAAACATCTAGTCCTCTCCTCACTTTTATGATTCTCCACCTCTCTGCTCTACATACACTTCTTCACTTATTTCCAAATCAAACTAACCTCAATCATTTCATTCACATTCTGAAAGATGAACGTAAATGACTTCTCCACTTCTCTCCAAGTGTTTGGAGAAAGAGGGGGAAAAAACATAAATAACAATGAAGCTAAAATGGATCAACAAAGTTTTACTTACTATTAACAGAACCCCAAAACATGAGTATTTTGTTCAAAAGGTTATAATTAAAATTTTGAACCCATTGCTTTCTTGTCAGATTCAGTTAAGATATAATGAAGCATTGTGGTGACTAGTTGAATGAAAACATTTATATTATAATAATGATGATGGTAATGTGAGAATAACTGTTAAAATAACAGTGAATGCTTACGTTAGGCCCTGTGTTCTTAAATCATTTGATCTTCGCAATGACTCAGGGGCTTGGATACTGGTATCCCCATTTTGCAGATAGGGAAATAAGACTCTCAAAGGTTTGGTGACATCCAAAGTTTGATTTAATATAGAATGACGGCAAGACTGCCCTACTCTAGAGCCGACACTCTGAAGCACCATGGTGACCCACGGTATGGTGATCCACATTTCAAACTCTTTTTCCCTAGTCAATCTCTCCCACGCCTAGGAGCTTGTTCAAGAACATAAAGTCGGCCATTCAAAAAGAGTAGTTTCTCTCCTAAGCCTTATTCCACCCATCCCAAGCAACAATATAAAACAATGTAAAACCATCTCTGTCGCTGGGCCCAACCCAGAGCACTTACCTTGGGCCTGAAAAGTTCCATGACAGCAATCTTTCCATACATGCCCACCTCTTTAACGGGCCGAAGCCCCTCGGCAGTGACCACATAGATCTCTAATCTCGTGTTTTTGGCAATCAGCAGGTTCAAGTCTTCAGCTGAAGTAAAGTGTCCTGAAAGAACAGATTTTCTAACTTTTAAAGCCAGAGCAGTATCTAAATAATGCTATCACTTCTACCTAATACCTCCAGAATTCTCACTTAATTCATATTATTTCTCCAGCTCTCTCCATTCACACCCTTCCCACAAAATTTGACACCTCAGGGCCTCAATTCATAAATTCACAAAACCTCCTTCTCAAATCAGACTAAGAAAACTAGACTAGGCCTGAGAGCAGCACAAGTCCTTCAACGGACAATGACTGTGAAAACACTTCAGATGCCTCTGAACCCTCAAGTTTTACTTTTCATAATGCACCGGCAGACTTATTCTCTAATCAAGGGATGCTGGGAAAAGTGTGCATCTCTATTCAGCCTTTATCTGAATTTTCACAAACTCTTTACTAAAAACGCCAGGTCAAATGAAGAAAATTCTCAAAGCTTTATGTGAAAACATTGTTTTGTCCACACCTCTTCCCAGCACACTGCCAGTACCCTCCTCCACACTCTTCCACACCTCCAATTCTCCAAACAACAGTTTTGTTTTGGAATCATAATTAGTATTTGCGCGCACATACACAAGTTTGAGGTCTTCATACTTTGTTGAAAACCTGGTTCAAGACGATTGCTCCCAGATTCTGGACATCCGTGTCCTTAACAATCCTTGCATAGTCAACAAGGCAAACCCAGCACTGGGTTGGGCCACCCAAACCCTCTTACTAGCAGCTCTCTCTAGTAAACAACAGCCCCAAGGCAAAGAGGACTCCCGCCTTGGGTGAGCGCGGACATGCCTCACATCCCTCCACCTCCTGCATCCCCCGACCCCCCCCCCCAGCTCTCCCACAAGAAAATTCTAACCCAAAAGTCGCTTATCACCACCGCCCGCGTCCGCTGACCACAGGAGGCCAGTCTCGGGAACCCAACAACACCGCACAATCAACTCGCACTTCGCTCTCCGTTCTACTGGGCCCGTCCCTGTCCTCGAGGTCAAGCGACCTCCCGGGACGAAAGGGGACCCTCGAATGCAGCTGCCCTCTCCCTCCAAAAGGCGCGTGTGGAGACAGTTCCTCTGAAGTGGACTAGGGGTTCCTCGGCCGCCGGCAGCTTCCATTCCCCGGGCCCCGTCCCCGCCGGCCGCCCCACGAGCCGCGGGCCTCCCTAGGCCTCGGTTCCCCCCACAGCTCCCTCCCTCGCAGGGGTCTCCAGCCCTTAGCAGCCTCACCGGTCACGCAGCCGTTCACGGCGGTGGGCTTCTGTGCCGTTACCACGTAGTTGTACGACATATCGAGGCCTGAGTTGGCCCGTCGGGACTCGAGCGCAACGACAGAGAGATGGACACCAGCGAAGAGACAGGGTCCCCAACCCGCGCGGCGAACTCCACTGTCGCTGCCTCCGCCCCGCAGACACGTTGCAGCCCAGAGCGGCCAGGGCGCAGGGCATCACGGGACGGCCTCACCTGGCCTCTTGGAGGACTCAGGGCGCCCGAGGCAGCCAATCAAAGGAGGCCCCGCCCATGAGGGCCCGCCCCTTTCCTTACCGCCAGAGCTGGAGTACCCGGATGAGGGCCTCTGTTGCGGGGCTTTTAGAAGCGGTGTTGGCGGCTGAGTGGCTGATGCGGGCGTGAGCGGGTGGGGGATTTGCGCCGACGATCCCTCTGCTGTGGGAGCTGACCCGCCGACCTCGTCTCCAGTCCGCGCCCCACGCCCTGCCCCAGGCCCTGTTTTCTCCCATTTCCATTGCTTCAGAGACCTTGAGGCTTTCATTTTTTTTTGGAACCAGAAGAACTGCAAAGGCCTAGGGAGGGGAGGGAGGTGACAGCAATTTGCGCTCGGCCTAGTCTAGAACCAAGTTCTGTACCTTTTTCCCCTAAGTCCTTCTAGTTCTTCCAAACCTAGCTAGTACCCTCACCTGACCCTGGAATAATGTGTCATCCCACCGCACCTGGGGTCGGGGGGGCGGACATTAAAAGGCTGAAGCTCACCTCTCTCTTATTTTTGAACTGTTTTTAATTCTACAGACTTCGAAGGGCCCCCTAGGCCACTTGCCCATAATTATTAGTACCCCTGCTGCTGTACAGATTCGGACTTCAAACACAACCAGAATTTCCCCGGTGAGAACCTTAATGACCCAGCAAAGCCGTTAGCCCCGCAACATTTAGGCCGACAACATCAAGCTCAGCAAGAATTAGGAGACCTGTGTTGCTTGGAGCACTTGCTGAATGCCACAGAGGATGCAGCCCATTTGACAGATAAGGAAGTTGAGGTTCAGGGGAACTGGTTTACCGAAGGGCCTGCCCCCCACCCCCAATAAGTCAGAGGCAGAGCCAGATGCAGAGCTGGTGTGGATTCTTCCCATTGCAGACACATACAGTGAGCCCAAGACCCTGGATGACCCCAAGATACCTCTGAACCAAGTTGAACTGAGGGTTAGCCTACAGAGGGTTTACATGTGTGGTTTCCCACACCAGGGCCTGCCTGAGTTTAGAGACACTGAATTACCAGTAGAACAGTCTGTAGAAAGACTAGATATGGATTTAAGTCCTGGCTCTTAATAGTATGACCTTGCACAAGTCACTAGAGCTCTCTGAGTCAGTTTGCCAGAAGTAAAATTTGGTCAAAGGCTCAGTTGCCTCCCTCCTGGTTTGGTACCAACACCAACAAGAGCAAGTGTGTGAAGATCTTTGTAAACTTATTCACTATATACGAGGCCCATGTGAGAGATCAAATTATTCTGAGAGTCATTTTTGCCTCTTGGTGATGAGTTGGGTGCCGCTCCAGGGCATAAAGGCAGTGCTGTGCCCAACGTGGATAGATCTGTCTCTGGCAGCCAAGTACAGGCGTGAACCTTGATCAGCCCCACTCTCTTCATCCCCAACCCACGTTTGGAATTTAGACTTTGATCAAAGTCTGGAGCAGCTCCCTAATTATTAGGGCCCTGGAAGCGTGATCGTGCCAGTAGGGTACAAGTGCCTTCGGCAGCTCATTTTCTCTCTCCATCCTGCAGGTACTCCTGCTGTCTTCACTGTACTGAGACCCAGGGAGCACCCACAGGATCACCCATTCTCCAGCAGCTCAGTGCAAAGGTGTGAGCTCAGCTTGCTTCAGAGTCTCCCCACCATGGTGAGTCCCATTAAGGCCCCTGGGGCAGGGGAAAGACACTGTGGGCTTGGAGCAGTGCGGGGGAGGGGCAGCCTTGGGCACACAGGATTCCTTACACTCTGATCAAGAGATACTGCTGTCTTTGAGGTTCAGAGAGGTTATAAGAGAGGATCCCTCTCAGGCCCTGATCCCTGCTTCCATCCATTTCCCACCCAGGCCTGGGGCTGTAGCCTCTGAGTCTCTCCAGGGCCCGTCTGCAGCCAGTCTGATCATGACGTTAGATTAGAACATTAACAGTTACCTACTCTGTAATACAGACTGTATCAGTCACAGAAGGGGCCACGGAGAGGGACCTTGTGCCTGTTCCTGAGGCAGTTGCATATGTAGTCTGGCTGGTCGCAGAGATGGGATCTATACTATGGCAAGCTCAGCGTTGCTGAGCATTGCTCCATGCCCACTCTAGAACTGATGCAAATGAAACAGGCCTTGGTCAGACCTAGGTTCAAATTTCAGCCTGCCAGCTTGTGACCTTTTACAGAAGACTCAACCTATCTGAGCTTCTTTCTCCTAATCCACAATATAAGGCCGATGAAGGCCTGCCTCCAAGTGGCCGTGAGGCGTTTATCAGATGAGTCCTGTGCCTTGCACGGTGTCTAATCAACTTCCTTTCCTTTTCTACCCCCATCAGGCTATGGGAACCAGGGGTGGCACTGGTCCCAAGCCCTCCTCTGGCTCTGGTACAGGAATGGTTGCGAATTCCGGGCAGGACAGGCTGTCAGGGATGGCGAGGGGGCACCTTCTTGGAGGGTGGTTGCATTGGAGGCTGGGCTTGTTGTTGAGACCAACTGACAGCTCTATTGTATATTCCAGTCCCATGTGGGTTCTGAGAGCTACAAGCCTGTTCGCTTCCTAGGGCAAGACCAACCATTCAGCCTCCCTTCAGCCTCTGGGGAAAGCAGTTTGATAAGGCCAAAATGTAGCCAACTTTGGAGCCAGGCAGACCTGGACACTAGCTGGCTGTGTGACCTCATGGAAAGTCATTTAACTGTGCCTCAGTTTTCTCACCAAGCTAATAGGGTTGGTTAATTGAGAAGATTAACTGAGACATGCTCAAAAGCCTTTAGAAGTGGTCTGGCTCTTAGTCACTGCTCAGGGGTGGGGCCAATCTTATTATTCTGCTCTTTCCCTACTGACTTGCGCTGCTCTCCTTGTCCTAAAGCAGGACCCAGGAAAGGCCAGAGTTTCCACAGTGGAACCTGCCGTCCACAGGCTTGAGGAATTAGCGTCAGGGAAGGAGGTGCACCTTGGTAGGACCCGACTCAGCTGTAGACTGCCCCCGGGCCAGCAGGTGGCAGCCTAGCCTTCTGGATCCCTTTGGGGCCTCAGTTTCATTCTTTGGGACAAAAGCAGGAGCTGCACCCAGTCTGCAAACCTTCAGCTAGCTCCAGCTTTTTAGAGCCTCTTTGAAAAAGGCTCTTTTATTCAATTTTTACTGTATAGCAGGCATATACTGTATAATCCCCATTTTGCAGAGGAAGACCTGTGGCTCAGAACAGTGAATGTCTTCACTGAGTTCTCACAGCTGGTAGAGGCAGATGTGGAATTTGAGCCCTGGTATCCATGCCTACAGAGCCCAAACCCTTAACAGCTCTAGCCCCCATGCCTCCCACTTGTGCCTCTTGTGTCAGCTCAACGCTCAGGCCAGCCTTCTCATGCCCTTCCCGCCTGACGCTCTGGGTGGCCAGGGCCCTCCATCTGCTGGTGAGCTCCTGCCGCCTCTCCCTAATGGTCATTGATAGCTCAGGTCATTCTAACTTGCTTCCTAGCTTGACCACCATACTGTTTCACACCTCCAGACCTTGACGTATGCTCTCCCTCTGCCTGAACATGCTCCCTTTTCCGTCCCTGAGTGCCCCTCACTCCCTTTACCTCTCTAAGTCCTACTCCCCCTTCACAGACTCCTAAGATCTGCCTAAGGGGCCGAGGGCCCTTCTGGGTGCCCTCCCCGTGTACACATTTCCCCTGTGAGGTGCTTCCCGCAGCATGTGGAAATTCTGTGTGTTTCCATTGGAAGCAGGACTAGTGTTCTATTATCCTTTGTTATCCCTTTACACACAGTGCCTAGAACAAGGCCTGGCATGCCAAGAGGTGTGGAAATTGTTGTATTCCCCCATTCAGGGCCCAGTGGGAACAGCCTGTCTGCCTTCTTGTCCTGGCACAGGAGCCTCAGCTGGGCTTCTCCTTTGACCGAAAAAGGGCGTTGGGCCTAATTTCATTAAATTTTTTCTTTTGTACTCAGGATTCCAGTTCCCCCATTTTCTTTGTTTGGAAACCATTCTTCAGGATACATTTAAGCCACAGTTCAAAACACTTAATAGAGTAGGCAAAAGATAAAAAGATACAAATTAAGAACTCACAGAAACATCCACCTGATAAAACAACACCCAATTCCGCGTGTCCTGGAGTTCCTTCCCCAGCTGCTGTCTGCCTGGAGTTCCTGAGTGAGCACGGAAGAGGGGTCTTGGCCATAGCGATGTGGCAGGGTGGGGGCCAGGTGACACCCAGGACCTCTGCCTCTCTCCTCTCCCACAGACGTCCAAGAAGCTGATAAACTCGGTGGCAGGCTGTGCTGATGATGCCCTTGCCGGCCTGGTGGCCTGCAACCCCAACCTGCAGCTCCTGCAGGGCCACCGTGTGGCCCTCCGTTCTGACCTGGACAGCCTCAAGGGCCGAGTGGCATTGCTGTCGGGTGGTGGATCCGGCCATGAGCCTGCCCACGCCGGTGAGTACCCTGGGCCAGAGGTATGAGGCGAGTACTGGGCAGAGTGGATGGGGATTCCAGGGAGATTGTCACGACTCCTAGGAGGCTCAGGACAGAGCCCAGCCCAGAGTTAGGAACCAGGTCCTAGTTCCCGCTCTCCTATACCTCAGACTATAATTTGGGTCCAGTCATGGTCTCTCTCTGGGCGTCAGGCTCTGTATCTTATAAAAGTAGGAGGTTAGGCCAACTGATCTTCCAGACCTTTGCAGCTCTGAGAGTCAGTGATTCTGTGAATCCTCCTGGCCTTCCAGGCCCAGCTGACCCATCCCGTCCTCCATGAAGCCTGCCTTACTCTTTCAGCCTAGAGGGACATACTTTTTCTGGATTCCTACCCTGCATTTTCACATGCAACATGGAGAACCCTGGATTGTTTCTTGTCCATTTCCAGGCATGTGAGCTCTCCTTAAGAGCTCCTGGGAGCAAGGACCAGGCTTTATATCCTCTGTACCTTTGCTTTCTCCCTTTGGCAAACCCATCCCTCTATTCAGCAAACGTTAACGAGTACCACTGTGTGCCTGGACTGTTCTGGGCACTAGAGATGCAACAGTGAACAAGATATGCAAGGTGCCTGCCCTCGTGGAGCTTCTGTTCTCCTCTCGGGAGACAGACAGTAACCAGATAGACATATAAGTGAAAGAGATAATTCCAGATTATATAAATGAGTCTGTGAAGACAAGAGCAGGAAAAGGAAGAGCAAGCCACAGGGCTGGAGTAGGTGACAATTTCAGTTGTGGGGGTCAAGGAAGGCCTTTCCAAGAAGATAACTCCCGAGTGAGCATCTGTGGAGAGCAACCCAGGTATTCTTGCATTAAACACACAGTAGGGCCAACCAAACCATGAAGCCCAGGAGCATGGAAGGGCCCAGGGACAGCAGGTACAGGTCCCCACTCAGCATCTTCTCCCCACCCCTCCCGTCTCCAGGTTTCATAGGGAAAGGGATGCTGACAGGGGTCATCGCGGGAGCTGTGTTCACCTCCCCAGCTGTGGGCAGCATCCTGGCAGCCATCAGGGCAGTGGCCCAGGCAGGCACAGGTAAGCCTGGCATGCAGGAGGGGCTGCTGCCGGGAGGGCAGGCTCGGAGGCAGTGAGGGCAAGCACTGATGGGGCCCTGCCGGCTGCTCCTGCAGTGGGGACCCTCCTCATCGTGAAGAACTACACTGGAGATCGCCTCAACTTTGGCCTGGCCCGGGAGCAGGCCCGGGCTGCGGGCATCCCTGTGGAGATGGTGGTTATTGGGGATGACAGCGCCTTCACCGTCCTGAAGAAGGCAGGCAGACGGGGGCTGTGTGGCACAGTGCTCATACACAAGGTGAGGTGTCCCCACCTGACTGCAGGCTGGCCAGCCCCTCCCAGCCTGCTGTCTCCTGGCAGCACCTGGTACCTGGAACTTTCCAGCCACCCCACCCCACGGGAAGCCACTCCTCCTCCAGTGCTGCTTGATCCAGGAAGGCCCCACATCCCCTCCACTACCTAAACCCAGCATATAGGCATTCTCCCAGGCCCTTGGCTTTCCATGCCCCACATCCAGCATCGCTCTGTCCTGGTGATCCTATTCCCAGGTGCCTCTACAACACACATCCTCCTCAGAGCCCTGCCCTTTCTGTCCCAGCTTGGTTCTGTGCTCATCTGCTCGTGCCCAGGTGGCAGTAGCCACCTCCTCACTGGGCTCCCCTGCCTGCTTCCTGTCTGCATATCCAGTCTGTTCCCACACTACCCCAGAGGTGTCTTTTGAAGATGTGTGTCTGACCAGGCTACTTGCCTGCCAAAAACCTTCTAGGGTCTTCGAGTCAGTCAGCCCAGGTGTCTTGGTCAGACCCCACCATACTGTAGCCCCTCCTCCCTGACTTTCCAAGTTCACCTCCCATCATCCCTACCATCCTCTTCTGCCCCATTAAAACCATCCCCTGTACCACTGGGCTGTGGCCGACCTCTGGGGCTTTCCCGGTGCTGTATCTACAGCCTCAAAAGTCCTTTCCCCATCCAGCCTGCGCTGGCTTGGCTAACTCCTACTGTCCCATCAAATTCCAGTTCTGATGTCTCCCCATCTGGGAGGGTACCCCTGTCACTACACCGAGCTGGTTAGTAGCTTCTCCTCACCTGCCAAAAGCCTTCTAGGGTCTTCGAGTCAGTCAGCCCAGGCTGGTTAGTAGCTTCTCCTCAGCACTTGTCTCACATCCTATGGCAAACTTCACCATTGCATTTACCACTTCCCATTAAATGTTCAATTAGTGCATGTCTGTTTCCCCGGTCCCCCCACCCCTGAGGCTGAGAGGTCCTTAGTCACTTTCCGTTTCATTTCATCACATACTAGATGCTTGGCAAAAAGTGGGTGGGTGGATTGGTGGCTGGGTGGGTGGGAGTGGGGTAAAAGGAGCCACGGTGTATATGCCCTGGAGAAAGAACTCTAGACCAGGAATTAGAGGACTAGCCACCAACTGGCTATGTGACATTGGACAAGTCATCTCTCCTCTTTGGGTCTAGTTCTCTATTTGTAAAGCCCCTTTTGGCTCCAGTGGACTAGAATTCTTGAAAATTCCTGGTAGGTGCTTCATGAATGCAGGGGTACACTTCTCTGCCCTAAATGTGATGGGCCAGGTTGATGTGGCAGTACTCAGATGTGCCCAGCTAGAAACTCAGTCCTAGCCTGTCTTCTACCCGCAAGTGTTACAATGAGTCCTTCCCCTGTGGGGGCTTATTTCTGTGTGGGTGCAGGTGGCAGGTGCCCTGGCCGAGGCAGGAGTGGGGCTGGAGGAGATCACAGAGCGAGTGAGCATGGTTGCCAAGGCCATGGGTGAGTGCCAGCCCAGGGCTTGGGGAGGGGAAGGGAGGAGGCTGAGGCTTATCTTGGGACTAGGAGCATGTTCCCACCAGCTCCATAGGAAGTCTCGCCGGGGTGTTCCCCAGGGGCTGAGGGAAGGTCTCCCAGGGGGAGCTTCTGTGGGCTGGTAACCTTGGGTCCCAGAGCTGGGTTTCTCTTCATGTGAGAAGAAAAGTCTGGCATCCCATCTCAGTGAAGAGGCGGCCCTTGGGCAGGGCTTCCCACCACTGCTGCCCTGGCCAAGGCCAGGAGCAGGGCAGTCATCCCATTTATGCCTCGTTTCTCCTAGGAACCCTGGGAGTGAGCTTGTCCTCCTGCAGTGTCCCTGGTTCCAGACCCACCTTTGAACTTGCAGCTGATGAGGTAGAGCTTGGCCTGGGTAAGCTTGTGGCCACCCTGTCCCAGCCATGCCAGCTCCCTGGGCTCTACCCACATCTTATGCTCTGGGAGCCATCTACCTGGTCCTCTCAGCTTACCTGGAGCTGTCACATGGGTGGTCTTGGTGTTTTTAAATGGTTATTGGAGGCTCTTCTGGCCCAACCTGCCTAATTTCTACCTGCTTTGCCATCCACACCTAGGGCTCCAGCCACATGAGGGTTCCATGCACTATCCACCTCCCTGCCTGTGCTAACACCATTTTGAGTCTTCTGCCAAAATGCAACCCGTCTTCCAAGGTCCATTCAGAGTTCCATCCTGGCTACAAAGCCTTCCCTCTCCCTCCCGTTTCCAAAGTGATGGGCAGCGCCCTCATGTGGCCTCCTGGTGACTGCCTCCAATTAAAGCTTCTTACCTAGTTAAAAGTTAAGTTCCTGGCTCTCTCCACCACCAAGCCATAGCTCCTGGAGAGCAGAGACTGTATATTTTTCATTATTCTGCCCATGTCCACCCCCACACCCAGAGTACACAGCACCTAGCCTAGTGCTGAGCACTTAGCAAATCCCTGATAAAAACATGAGCAAGTCTCCAGGCCTGAGCCCGTCAGCAGTGACCATGTCTGTCCACAGGGATCCATGGGGAAGCTGGTGTCCGTCGGATAAAGGTAGGTGGACTCCCTGGCCCAGAGTGGATGGGTGGGTGGATGGATGGATGTTGGATGGCTGGCTGGCTGGCTGGATGGATGGATGGATGGATGCATGGATGGATGGATGGATAGATGGATAGATGGATGGATAGATGGATGGATAGATGGATGGATGGATGGATGAGTGGGTGGTAAGGTAGGTGAGTGGCCAAGCTCTCAGACACAGTTCACTTCTGGCTCCCTCTGGCAGATTGCAACCGCCGACAAGATTGTGACACTCATGCTCGACCACATGACCAATTCTTCCAATGTGTCTCATGTGCCTGTGAAGGCTGGTAAGGGGATATCATGCCTTCTGTCTCCCAACCCTTCTCCCCGCCTTGGTAGGGGGGCCCAGAGAGCCTCACCAGGGTGTCATGCCTGCCTATAGGCTCCTCCGTGGTGCTGATGGTCAACAACTTGGGCGGCCTGTCATTCCTGGAACTGGGCATCATCGCCGACGCTGCTGTTCGCTCTCTGGGTGAGCCTCGCTCTGGAGGGGACCTCCCAACCCTCAGAGCTGCTTCTCTCCAGCCCTTTGAAGCGGGGCATAAGAAAAGCAGCTGAGGTCGGGTCTTGTGATGGCCCATAGCACGGGCTGTGCAGTTGGATAAAGCCCTGAGTCAGGTCTTCACTGTGCCACCTAACTGCTGCAAGCCTTGAGCCTGGTCCTTATGTACAGAGAGGGAATAAAAACATTAGTACCCGCCTCCAGGTTATTGTGGATTAAATGAGATTAAACATACCTAACACACTATCACAATGTCTGGCACCCGTAAGAGCTCAGTAAATGAGACCTGTAATTACCCATCTGCCTCTACAGAAGGGACATCTCCAGGGGACATGGTAATCTAGGGCTTTAGGAAGGAATGCCCTGAGCAGATCTGGCCATCTCCCTATTGACCTCAGGGCCCCAGCTTCCCAAGTCCTTGTTTTTCTCTTATTCCATTTATTCCTCTGATGCTCCAGGTTTGTGGGTGGGAAGCACTACCCTTCCCCACTTTCCCTCATAGATGTCTGTGTTTTGGAATTGCAGAGGGCCGCGGGGTAAAGATTGCCCGTTCCTTCGTGGGCACCTTCATGTCAGCCCTGGAGATGCCAGGCCTTTCTCTCACCCTGCTGCTGGTGGATGAGCCCCTCCTGAAACTGATAGGTGAGACCTGGGCCCTGGGGCATCCGCGCCGGGGCTCCTTATAACTAGAAAGAGCCACGGGGATTTGGAGAAACTCCATCAGGGCAGACCATGACATTTGGGCCCCCGTGGAGAGGCCCTTTCTGACTTCTCGAGCCTTTTCCAGCTCTCATGTGACTGTGGAGGAGTTGGTCTCGCCACAGGGACGCCACCCCCACCTCCCCTTGTGTATAGTAGATACTCAGTACTTGCTTTTTGAGATGGAGTCAGGCCACCACGTGGGGAATCCAGGTCTCCTTTGATCTCTAGCCAATGGCCCCAAGTATAAGAGAATCATCCTGTCATCACTAGATGCTGAAACCACCGCATCGGCCTGGCCTAACACTCCCAGGGTCTCCGTGACTGGGCGGAAGCGGAGCCGGGCAGCCCCCACTGAGCCCCTGGAGGCCCGTGATTCCACCACTGCAGGAGGTACCAAGCCCCACTGTTGGCGCAAATAGCCCAGGGTGCTGGCCCGAGCCCTGGAGGGTGCAGGGTTTGCAGGGCCTGGGCACCCATACCTCCCACACCTTCAAGTTCAGTTGTGAAAGGGCCAGGCCAGCCTCCTCCTCACTGTCCTCCCTCTCTAGGTGTAGCCTCGAAGAAGGTAGTGCTTGTGCTGGAGCGCGTGTGCTCCACCCTCCTGGGCCTGGAGGACCATCTGAATGCCCTGGACCGTGCTGCCGGTGACGGGGACTGTGGCATCACCCACAGCCGCGCCGCCAAAGGTTGGTGCCAGGGTTCCTCTGAGGTCAGGAGAGGGGCTGGTGGCACTTGGGTTCTGAGACATTGGCATTACGTGAACCGGGACAATTTCAAAATCACTTGGAGTGCTGACATGATTTGCCAACTTTTGTTTTGTCAAGTGCGGTCATTCACATAACCTAGCACCCTTTCTACCTGTCTTCATAGAGAAAAGGCCCTTCTGACACTACAAATGTGGGAAGGTTATCATAGAACAAAATGTAATATTCTGCAGTGAATAATAACTTTAGAGTCAAAGGGAACTCATTCTATTGTTCTTATTTTTTTCGGCTTACTCAGGCTAGTTCTCTATTATCCAGCATCAATTGGTCAAAAAAAAAAAAAAAAGAAAGTATTTAGTGCCAACCATAGGCCAGGCTCCCAACTCTGTGGATATAATAGTGAGCAGGGCAGATAAAAATCACTGCCTTTGTGGCTTGTGTTCTGGCAGGGAGACAAACAGGAAACCATCAGTAAGAATATAGCAGAGCAAAGGCCTGAGGAGGAAAATGAAGCAGGGAAGTGAGCTATGGACGGTCAGGCGAGGGTGCCCAGGTGGGCCTCAGCCGCTGGATGAACGCCGAGGTCCCCGTCAGTCACCATTTCCCCCACCTCTCCAGACTGCACACTGGGTATAGACAGGGAGCCTGGGATCTCACGTGGGCTTTCTCAGCCTCCTCCAGGGCCCATTCCTGCTGCCTGGCAGTGGGGCCTGGGTATATTTTGGGGTCCAGGCAGATGGGAGGGAGCGTCTCTGAATTGCTCACCACCCCTCTGCTTGCAGCGATCCAGGGGTGGCTGAAGGAGGGTCCACCCCCTGCCAGCCCTGCCCAGCTACTCTCCAAACTGTCCCTCCTGCTGCTGGAGAAGATGGGAGGCTCATCCGGAGCAGTGAGTGCCAGCAACCCCAGGGGGCGGAGGGCTGACATGGGGTCCCAGGCTGGCCGAGGGGTTCCAGGCTGGCTGAGGCCCAGGCCAGACCTGAACGCTCAGCATTTGACTCCTCCTCAGCTCTATGGCCTGTTCCTGACTGCAGCAGCCCAGCCACTCAAGGCCAAGACTGACCTACCAGCCTGGTCAGCTGCCATGGATGCCGGCCTGGAGGCCATGCAGAAGTGAGCCAGAACCCTGTGCCTTACACCAGGGGTAGGCTGGGGGAGGTGGTTGATGTCACCTCATCCTGGCCAGGCCCTGTGCCCACCCCACAGTGAATCCCCACAGTAAACTTGATTCGTTCTCTTTCCCTGCCAGGTATGGAAAGGCCGCCCCAGGTGACAGGACTATGGTGTGTATCTGGCCCGGTCCTTATCCCCTTTTGATTATAGAAGCCCTGAAGGTTCCCCTCTGTGGCAGGGCCTGTCCTCAGCTCCCCTGTCCCTCACTTTGTCCAGCTGGATTCTCTGTGGGCGGCAGGACAGGAACTCCAGGCCTGGAAGAGCCCAGGAGCTGATCTGTTGCAGATCTTGACCAAAGCAGTCAAGGTGAGTGAGGCTGGGCCCGGCCACCCAGGGAGACAGGCTTGGAGAAAGTTAACAACTTCCTATACCTCAGTTTCCTCCCCTAAAAGTAGAAGTGACTGCCTGCATCAGAGGATGCTGTGAGGCTGGAGGGATATGAGGTGTCAGGGGCATAGCAGGCCCTCAGTAAATGGTGGACCTTGCCCTGCTAGTAAATGGAGGCCGGTGGGAGGTGACCTCTCTATCCTAGTGACAGTACAGAGGGTGCTTGCAGGGCTGGGACAGGAGGGTCCAGGCTCCATGGCAGGAAGGAGGCCTGGTGGCTCGTCTTTAAACTTGCTCCCCGACCCTCACCCTCTCAGAGTGCAGAAGCTGCAGCCCAGGCCACCAAGAACATGGAAGCAGGAGCTGGAAGAGCCAGTTACATCAGTTCTGCTCGGCTGGATCAGCCAGACCCGGGGGCAGTGGCAGCCGCAGCCATCCTCCGTGCCATCCTGGAGGTCTTGCAGAGCTAGAGTATGTGAATGCCTCCCTGGGCCTCAGTGCCTCCCACTGCTGTGCAGTCGGCCATCATCACTTCTGCTTTCTGTCACCCTCCCTCGCCTCTCGGGCCCATCCACAGTTCAGCAGGGAATTCCCCCACCAGCCTCCAGAACCTCTCCACTGTAGAAACTGTAGTCCCAGAGTGGGTCCCGTGCCTCTTCAGCACTGCCCTTTCCCTCCTCAGGGAGGGTGTGGTTCTGGGGTCACCCCTCTTTGTCCCCAGCCACCTCTGGGCTGCAGCAATGAGGCATTTTCCCTGGGTGGCAGCTCAGCCTTTAACTGTCGATGCTAATTTGGCTTGTAGACTCCCCATGAAAGGCCTTCTGCATTTGACCCTGAGCTAGTGTGGGAAAGCAAGCTAATAAACCACGTTGAAGCAGCAGCTACCGCTTCTTCTGAGGGACCTTTTTCTGCCTGCGAACAGTGGCCCTACTGCTGCGCCAGGGACTAGGACCTTGGCCCCTAGTCGAGGTGATCATGGCATATCTCTTACCACCTGAGACGCAAAGGCTGGGTCTGTGCAGCTGAGCTGGCTCCGCTGGGATCCCCGTTCCTGTCCTGACACACAAACCACACGTAATGGGTGTGCTTTTCTTAGCACTAAACTAATAGGACCTACTGATCCTTCAGGAGTCAAATGGGCAAATGGGACACCAGAAGGAAAAGGAATCACCATGGTGTAAGAGTCAGTGGTAAAACAGACGGCACCCCCAGCTTTCTCTAGAGCAATCGCTGATGACACTGCCCAGTCTGGTGTGTGGTGGACAGGACAGTGCACAGCTGGCCCATACTTGGCACAGGGCAGTGGTCATCGGCATGGGCACAGACTCACACAGACACACCTTTGAATCCTGATTCTGCTTTAACTCAGCCCTATTACTTAGCTTCTTGGACTATAAAATCAGAACAGTGTAAAATCTGTCTTGTGAGGATGTGGAAAAAGATTCAAATGAACTGGCGGTGAAGCCACGGTCCAGGGGGTCACTCACTGGAAGCTCCTATTATCCCTAGTGTCTGCATCCAACTTTTTCCAGGTCATCTGCTCCACTACCAGGTGGCACCTACAGCTGGTCACACTGGGGGATGGGAGGCTCCCCATCACTTCCTTTACCTCAGTTCCTGGGCTTCTCTGCTCAGGGTCCCCTGTCCATCGGCCACACCATGGGTCCCTGACCACAAGGCACAGTTATCAGTGCACAGACGTGCACACCCAGCAGCTAAGGAGATTCTGGCATCAGACATCTGGCCTGCGGGTCCCAACTCTGCCATCTCCTGGCTGGGTAACCCGGGGCAAGTCACTTATCCGTTTGTGTTCCAGATTATAAAACTGGAAGCATTTCCTTCTTCATGAGATGACCAAGTGCTCAAAAGCCATTCATTATTAGGAACATCCATGTTATCAGGAGTCACAGGCAACTCCAGGAGGACAACCATGTGGATCCTCAGTGCCTTCTAGTTTGTCCCTCCCCAGGTCTTAGGTGTAGAACTATCCCAAGGCTTTTACAGGTTACACAGGACTCATTTAACCAAAATGTCATTTCAGCAGAGGCGGCTTTTTCAAAAACATGTTTAATGAATATCAGGCTTCATGAACAGGTGAAATGCCTACCTATGTAGAAAGTGGGAGGGCTGGTCATGGGACCAAGGCACTTGGCATCCCAATGGCTTTGAAGGCTTTAGCCACTAAGGAGGTTTAGCTATAGCCATCCTGCCAGCATCTGGCCATGTAGGGTTGGGGTGGCCAGTTGGCCTCACTGACACCAGCCTGGGAGTAAGTACACTTTGGATCTCAGGTGTTACACTGCTTGTATGTAAGCACAGCAGTGTGGCGCCTGTGACCAGGCCGGGCTTGTTTGGAGGGGGCAGGAAAAGCCAAAGTGCCTGCTGGTGTCTCCCCTCGAGAAGAGCTACAACGCACAGGCTGGAAGGACGCACGAGCCTGGGTCTGGCCAGGCAAGCAGCTGTTCTGGGGGCAGGTGAGGCACTCTTGATGCTCAGCAAGGAACACCTCTGAAGATGGCCATGACCCTAAGCTCTGCTGGGCACAATACACGACTTTGGCACGTCTCATGGTAGGCTGGAGTGTGAGAATCAGTGGGGCTAGGGCCTTGTCAAGAGAGCAAGGTTGAAGCTGCCCAGGCCAAGCAGGGACGCCCTAAGCTAGTAAGGGAAAGTAAAAAGCCTGAGGCACCCCTGCTACTCATCCCTGTTAGGACAGTAGGGGACAGGTTACCAGGGTTCATAGCGCTACCTGACATTGACAGGCATGTAAGTCACAGGGGCAGGCCAGGATGCAGGTACCAGATGGAGTAGCAGCTAGAAGAGGTGGAGCCACATGGTCACAGTGGACGCAGACACACAATGCAGCAACAAGAAATGGCAGCAAAGAGCAGTCAGAGCCTCAGCTCCTCTGCAACCATTGTCCCCGTCTCCTTCCATCACCTTGCGATGTTCCAGTCCAGCCTCACGCCCGGGTGGGCCAGATGGGGATCACAGCAGATGAAGCCTGCCCTGTGGCACGCCCTAAACAAAACGCCTTTGTGGACATCACCTCCCTCACGTTCACATTAGATTGCACTTGAGACCCAGGCTCATCTGGGCTGTCGGGATTTCCCACCACGTCCTGAGGGGTCTAAAGGGGAAATGTGCTTGACTTTGGACAGACATCAGGAGTGCTGCGAGCAGCTGAGGCAAAGGGGGCCTGTGTAAATGGGGCACTCAGAGGCCAATGCCAAGAACAGGTGCAGACACCAAAGCCACCAAGAAAAGCGGTGAGCAGTAGGCTGGAGACAGCAGGCCCAACACAGAGGGAAGGACAGGTTTGGGCCTGGAGCCCAAACGAATCTTGCGGAAACCAGACGGGCGCCCCAGGTAGATCAGAGCTCCTGCGGGGAATCCAGACCACACCACCGGCTGCTCCTGGGGCCCCTTCTCGCTTCACTCCCTCTCATGCAACAGGGACTGGAAAGAGAGGCAGAGGCACAGGGGTTAAGGACATAATGTCAAAATGGCCCCCGACCTGCAGGAATCACACCAGGTCTGAGCTATTCACACAGAACCCCAACCTGCAGGGCAGTCCCCTCTCAGGCCACTGCATCCTTCAGGGAAGCCCCAAAACCCCTCAGCCTGATGCGCCCTCCAGCTCACCCCATTTTTCAGGTGCCTGCATGGCCAAGAACAAGCAAAACCTGCTCCAAGCACTCAACCGGTCGCCAAGCGCCTTCTAGATAAGCTTCCATCCCACCAAACTAGCCCCAAAGCTGGAAGAGTAAAAATTACGACAGCCCTCATCATGCTCAAGTCCTTCCTTGGAGAAAATAAGGCCTCACTTTCCCTCCTGAAACCACAGAAATTTGGGGGAATAACTGCCATCCTCTCGCAGGGGATGGGCCAGGGCCCGGGAAGCCCCTGAGCCCGAGCAGCTGCACCTGCTACGATGGCTAGGGTGTGCTGCCCTGACATCGGCGCTCCCACTGGCAAACTTAACCCCACCTTCCAGCTACTTGGTTTCCCACCATGTCACTGGATTGGTCTTCCCGGTCAGGCTCACACTTTTCCTGGCTGACTCTTCTCTAGACCCAGGCATACCCCAGGCATACTGCCATGGGAGACCAGAACTCCATACCTGTCTTTCAGTCGTCATCGCTGCCTCTGGGCGTTTCCAGGATGAAGCCTGAAGGATATAGAGCACCAGCAGCCCGAAGACCACCACCAGTATCCCGGTGCTGTTGGCGAAGACTGCCTCACCAGGCAGGCTGGAGTACGGCTTGGTGGCGTTTTTCCTGAAGATGATGAAATGATGCAGGCTCTTGAGAGACCTTTCTACCTGTTTCTGCCCAGTGGGAGAATCAGTGCCACTAACAGAGGGTGAGAATGCTCCCCAGGACTACCCGTGACCTGGAATGTTGACATATTTCTAAGTCCCTGCCACAAGACGTATTTATTTGCAAAATGCTTTTCATCTACGAAGGAACTCTGTGCCTCAGAACTCATTTGTAAGTGGCAGTGACAACAGCATCGATGTTGTAGGGCAATTAGAGGATTACATTTAAGGTTCTTAGAATAGTTTGACACATAGTAGGTGCTAAGTCAATTCAATGCTGGATAAACACCTGCTGACTGTTTACCAATCTCGACCTAAAGAAAGACCTTCCAGATCAGGAGCGAGCCCAACCCCAAAGGTCCCCCTCCCTTGGTTGGGTCCCATGATCATAAGGTACATCTTCTGAGGACCCTATTCTTTCCCCTCCACCTTAGAGTTGGGGCCCCACCCCACTCACAAACTGAAGAAAAGCTTCTCATTAATGCCAGAAATGACAGACGCAATGGCCAGAGAGAAGATGGAGGCTCCAAAGAAGACGTGGATGGGTTTAAGGAGGCTGCGCAGCTGCATGGACGCCCAAGGCAGCAAGAAGGTGGCAAAACCCAGGAACCACTGTGGACACAGGGAGAAAGTACCTGACCATACTGTGCATGACCAAAGGTGCCCCAGGTCATCCCACCCCACGAGCAGCTCCTACGAGAACCTTGGCCCACAAGGCACTTCCCCAGTGCCACACCAACCTTCCTGAATGTGCTGTGTCTGCTCCCCCTACACAAACATTTCACAAATGCGTAGCTACAACCCTGTTTCCCCACAAACCCAGCCATTCTTGTTTGTCTATTTCCTTCCAGGACTGGCTCATAAATCTCCCTTGCACAGCACTGACATCAGAATACGAACACGACTTCGACAATTGCTTCTGGTTCACAGAAAGGTGGGAGTCGGGAAGGTGGAAAAGATGATTTAGCATCAACACGCTATGTGCTGTGACAAAGTTAGCTCAGAGCACTCTGGGATGACAGGTGGTCTGTGTGATGGGTAAGAGCAGGAATACGGTGAATGTGGGAACCACCAATCTCCCATGGCCTTTTAAAAAGCCTGTTCTATAGGATGTGCCCTGCAAGGGCAATGAGCAGAGGGAATATTTTGTGCTGATACAAGTGAAGCCCCAATCAGAACCTATGGCTGCCATCCAGCAGTGGGAATCCAAAGGAAGGTGGAAAGCACCCACCTGGCAGGCGAAGAGGAAGACGGTGATGATGCCCAACCAGCTGTGCATGGAGTAGAGGTTGGCGATTTTTGCCTCGTTGTGATATTTAAAGACAGCCACAAGCCCCAGCACGGTCAGGATGAAAGCCACCAGGTGCAGGGCTGCGTGGGCAACTTTCCAGGGCAGCTTGGATCCCACCCATGCCTGAGGCAGACGGTACACCAGCGACGCTGCAGGAGAGAGCAGTCTTGGCTTGGCCTCTTCCCCTCCTGCTCACCACACATTAGGGGAATTACCCTGACATGGTGCCACACAGCCTCCCAAGGAAAGAAAGGAATGCTAGAAATGGTATCAACTCCTCAGCGTCTCTTGTCCCTGCAATAGTCAGTCATGAAGTGGGGAAGGAAGGGACAGTGATAAAAAGGGAGGAGCAAGTTTCTTGGACCTGCCCTCGATCATTACAATATTAAAGGTAGCTTGCATGCAGTTCTGCAGGTTAAAAAACAATGTCATATTCATTATTTCATCTATCTGTATTATCACAACTGAGATTAGTTATCAAGAACACAGGTCGTACAACAGGATAACCTAGATCCAAATCCTGGCTTTATCTCTTAGCTGTTTGGCATCTTCTTTCTAAATCTGTTTCCTCATTTGTAGATCGGGGATAACAACAGAGCCCACCTCACAAGCTTCTTGTAAGAACAAAATGGGATGATGTATCTGAAGTACACAGGGTAGGCTGCTATCATTAATGTCACCATAGTTTATTTCCATGTTACAAGTGGGGAAAATGAGGCTCTCTTGGGCCCCAAAGCCCAGCTCTGAATGCATGGGACTAAGATGGGTCTGGCAGGAGTAAGCAGATCCCTTCTGTGAGGACCTACTATGCCACGAGAGGCTTCAACCTCCTGCTCCTTAGAGCAGGGTCAGCATATTACAGCTCATGGGCCAAATCCAGCCAGCCACCTATTTCTGTGAATAAAGTTTTATTGGAACACAGCCATGCGTGTGTTTTCGTGTTGTCTATGGCTATTCTCACAACACAATAGCAGAGCTGAATAGCTGCAACACAGATCATATGACCTGCAAAGCCTCAAATATTTACTACCTGATCCTTCACAGAAAAAGTGTGCCAACCCCTGCCTTAGCATATCCATGAAGCTGCCCTTCTCAGATGCCCCCAAATGACGCCTGGGCCCAGAGACAGACCAACCCACCCAACCTCTATATCCCTGAACCAACAGGGACAAAAGCCAGCCCTGGAGAGGGGGCACTCTGCCCTGCCCAGGCCTGGGCTGATGAACATCTCCCCTGCTGACCATATACTCACCAGCACCATAGACCACCACCATGCCAGCAACCATGAGCACTGGGTGATAGTTGAACATGAACTTGGTGCCATTCCAGGCAAAGCCACCGTGCCAGCTCCACATCCAATAGGTGGTGAAGACGATGCACATCATGCCCAAAGACAACAGTGCCAGGACAGACAAATAAAACCATGCCACAGCCATTCTGATCAGGCACTCCTAGAAGAATGAGAAATCACATATTCCTGCTGGCTCGAATGTGCCCCACACACCAGCTAAAGACCTTGCTTTTGGTCTGAAGGGTGGACACTTTTTGCATCAGGTCCCCCGCTATCAGCCTAGGCACTGCCCCTGAGGCCCTGACACCCGGGCAGGCCTGATCTCTGGTTAAGAAAAGTGGTTGAGGCCCCACCCAGCACCTGGCAGCACACAGGGAAGCCAGCCAGGCCTGGGGCTGGCCCTGGAGAGGTACCTCATCTGCCGTGGCTGATACCATGGTTCTGGGCCCAGAACCCTGGGATTAGTCTCCCCTCAAGGGACCAGAGTTTGCCTCCCCACAAAAAGGGGATAGGAATCGAAATCCAGGTGAGTTCACACGAATGCCTTCAGTTCTAACATCAGGAGGCAGATGACAGTCAGCAAGGAGCAAATACACTACTCCTAGACCAGCCAGGAAGTCCTATGGGCTCCCACTTCTACAGAAAACTTCTCCCCCAGGTGATGAACTCTGTGGGGCTAATCCTCCCATTGGGGAGGTGAGGTCAATCCCCACCCTCTATACCTTGAATTGGGCAATAGCCCACAGCTGCCCCCAGACTTCTGCTTTCTCTTCCTCTGCAGAAAGTCCAAAGGAGAAAAAAGGAAGTAAGAACTCATGGTCTAGAAAGCATGAGTTTAGAGTAGGTCCTCACTTAACATTGTCGACAGGATTTGGGACTGTAGTGAAATGACGTAGAATAAAACCAATTTCACCACAGGCGAATTGATAGATACAAGACTTAAATTCCTCCAGCTCATCAGTGAACAAAACAACATTATTCAAGGACCTGGTATTGAGATTTCCACATGCACTAGATGAACGCAGACACCGACTCTGGTTTCAGGCATGGAGAATGCACAGGCCCCTGAGCAGCTGTTCTCAAAAGCCTGGCAGGTGGGCACGAGGATTAGTGGACAAGCGCACAAAGTCACAGACTGTCCCTGCTTTCAGCAAATGTGCGGGAAGCATGGGTCCAGCTCTCGAGGCAATCTCACCATCCCACAGACTCATGCCAAGAAGGTGACGCTGTGGCTTCCTGAAGTTGAGGTCCCTCTATCTGAACCAGCTAACAGAGAAGAGGCCCCTAATGACCGAGAACTCCCAAGGAGATAAAACACTTGATTTCTTACCTTTAATCCTAGTGGCAGGCTGATCGGGTGACAGCCTGGGCTCTAATTCTTATGAAGTGAGGTTGAGCAGATCATTTAACTTTTGTAGGACTTAGTCTTCTCAACTGGAATAAAGGAATGACAATAAGAATATAATTTACTGAAAGGCAGCTATGAGCAGACAGCACACTAAAACATTACACATGATCCCATTTTCTCTTCTTGACAATCCTGTGAGGGGTTATCAACCCCATCTGACAGATGAGGAAAATAAGGCTCAGAAAGATTAAGTGGCTAGAATCAGAACCCAGTAAATAAGCAGAGTGTCAATCCCTTATCTGTTTGGCTTCATGGCCCATGTTTTTTCCTTGACCACAGGTTGCCAGAAGGTCAAGTGAGAAAATGTATGTAAGAACGTTGCAGGAGTAAAGTACTACATAGTTCTTAGTATTGTCACAGCATTTCATCCCAACTAACAAAATCCTGAAGAATATGGCCCCTGTGCCTGCCCAGTGGCCCTGACTCCATGCCATGCCAGCTCTCTATACGCCAGGTGTCCACCTAACCAGAAACAGACAGAGCTCTCACAAGTTGATCCAAGTTGGCAATAATCTCTGAGAAAGGAAGAGCTGAGGTCTGGGGGAAAAAACAAGCTTCCATGAGACTGGAAGGAGAAAATCATGCCACTGTCTTCCTAGAAGATTCGTGAATCAACTACCAAGCTCAGAGATTTGCTGCTCAGCCTCAGAGCTGCCCACTTAGTTCATGCAGAAGCAGAGGAAGCTTCAGGTCACCAGATATTCAGTCACCCCCGTAAAGGACTGTCAGAATGAAGAACCTCTTCCTTCCATCACAGGAAAAAGTAAATATAACCCAAAAGGGACTGTATCCACCCCCCTGGAAGAGGTCCTGCCCTGGGACAGGCTTGGAATAGACGACAGCGACTTTCCTGTCAGAGGGCTGCAGTGCAGAGCTTATACTGCTCACAGAACAAGATGAGCCCTCCCGCTGCCTGAAACAGAGACAAAAATAGAGAAAAAAGGAAGAGTCCAGTGAAAATTGCAATCTAAATGCTAAAAATATCCTCTCATTTACTCAAGAGCAGGTTGTAATGATTTTAGGATGTGCTCACCACAGTGCGGCCCCCTAGTCTGCCCGTGCTTTGTGGAGCCCCATTCTAAGACAGCAAACTCTTCTGTGAAGGGCCAGAATGCTAAATATTTTAGGTTTTGCAGGCCATGTGGTCTCTGTCACAACCATGTCACCAACTCTGCCAATGTAGTACAAGAGCAGTCATGGACCACACCTTCACAAATGAACACAGCTGTGTGCCAAAAAAACCCAACTTTATTTATGGACACTGAAACTTTAGTTTCATGTCATTTTCACGTCACAAAAAGTTTCCCTTTTCATTTTTCTCAAGTATTTAAAAATGTAAAAGCCATTCAGGCGAGCCAGATTTGGTCTGTGGGTCATAGCTGGTAGACCTCCATCTAATGAGTCCACTCTCCATAATCCCTTGACAGAAAGGATTCTCCCGAGCTACACAGGAACAGATCATACCCTGGAGTAGGAAGCGGGTACAGGCATATCTCAGAGGCATCCCGGGTTTGGTTCCAGACCACCCCAGTAAAGTGAGTATCACAATAAAGCCCCTTGTGATCTTTTTGCTGGTGGAGAGTCTTGTGTTCCTTTGTAAAATAACGCAACGGCTGTGAAGCGCAACAAAGCAAGATGCAAAAACGGGAGGTATGGCTGTTATTTCCCATTCGGTCGTCAGACTTAGGAAAAGGCTCTATTTCAAACTTGTACTACTTTAATATTGTAGACTACAAATAAAAGAACCGAAAGTCATTTTGTTGCTCTCCTGTCCCCGATGAACAGTTCAAGTTTTAGGAATCCTGAGACTTAGGACTCAAGTCCTACTCTTATTTTACAGATTAAAAAAAAAAAACTGAGGCTCAAAGAAGAAATGTGACTTGGCCAAGGTGTGTAGCAAAGCTGATACAGGAATCCAGGTTTACGCTCCACTAGCCCCTCAGCTCCAAGGACTCATTTCCAAGCCAGGATTGAGGAGTGAAGGGGGCCTAAAATTCAAGCGCTCCTTAGCATCCGCGTGATTACAGGCCCGCCCTTCGGACTGTGCTCTGGTCTCCCTCAGGTGTCCGTTCCAGGAACGCCGGGACCGATCCCTGTCTCCTCTGCTGAGACCAAGGAGGTCCCGGCTAACCTTGGATGAAAATTAAGACGCGGGGCTCCACCTGCTGACTGCTGCTTCTGAAAAGCTTTCGTGCCTTTACAACCACCACCAGTGGAAGGAAGGGCACGGAGAACGCTGTTCACTTCCTAAAAGAGAACTGAGGCCGGGCAAAGGGTCGCGACACTGCAAAGCGAGGTAGCAGCAAAGCCGGTACTGAACCCAGGTAACTGCACTCCCAGCCTGGGCTCATTCTCACCCCCGAACCACAGTGGGACGCAGTGGGGTTTGGAGTCTCCGAGACCTTCCTCGCCCTTCCTGGCGCCTGCAGCTGCTCTCGAGGCTCCTATGGGATGGAGTCACGGACTCCTTCGAACTGCCGAAGACACCTGACGCCGTCGCCCTAGAATGGACCGGCGGGGGCGCCTCCGCCTTTTATAGGCTCGCTGCACTTCCGGTCGCGCGCGCGCCGCCTCCTGGAAGATGTAGTCTGGCGCTGCTGGGTCGCCGGCTCCCAGCGCGCTAAGCCGCGGAGCCCAACTCCACTTCCTCCGCGGGCGTTTTTCCCCCAAACCTGGGATTCCGGGGCTCAGCAACGCCGTCGTGGCTCTACCTGGCCCCTCGTCCCCCATCCCGTGGAAATGGATATGTTTGGGCCGATGCGACGCTTTTCACCAGAGGCTGGCCTTGGTCAGCGCCTGGGAGGGCCAGGAGAGGGGCGCGGCGACGCTGGGAGGGCCTGGGGAGGAGCGAGCCCAGGAAAGCGGGACCCAAACGTGGCAGCGGGACTGGCCGTAGAGCGGGGAGAAAAGGCCGACCACAGGCTGGTACCACGGCGCAGACCGAGCCCGCCTCCGTTGTCTACTTCCGGAATTTAAACCCGGCTTCCGGAAACCAGACGATGTCCCCATGACAACCGACGATGGGGCTTTGAGGTGAGAGTGCTTGATAAGGAGTAGGTAATGTGTCCAGAAGTCGGAATTTTTGTTGTTATTGTTTTGGTTTCGGTTTCCTGCCAAGGCAGCTCCATTTTAAAGTGGATTGGGAAGGGTTGAGGAAAACTGCTCTGGGGACAAAGGGCACGCGGCAGGTAGCGGTGGACAAACTGAAGACTGTTTCGTTGCCTTGCGAATCACTGCTGCCCTACACTCGAGGAAGATGCTCGTCCTTCCCGTAGACGTGGCGGTGGGCAGGTCTATATGACGAATCCTCACAACAGCCCTCTGGTGGCTGAGGTAGTGGTTAAGAGCCCGAGCTTGGGTATCACCTAGTTGTGAATCCTGGCTCTTCTCAACTGCGACCTGGAGGAATGACTTGAACTCTGACCCTGTGCCCTTCCCTGTAGAATAGGGATAATTCTTTCCCACCTGGCAGAGTAGTTGCGAAGATTAGAGGAAATTATCTTGGTTGACGAGTTTATCATGATGCTGGTACGTAGGTGCTATCAATATTATTTGATGAATGAGGAAACGACTGAGAAACCACGTTCATACATCCACCAGGGTGGGACTTCTCCACCAGGTGAGGTGGGCAAGGTTTATTAACCTCTCAGAGCCTCTGTGCAAAATGGGGATTATATGCATAATGACAGCTGCTAATCAAGATGGATGTACGAATAAAAAGAAGTAATAAATATGGAAAGAGCTTATAAATTGTAAAACATTTTGCAGATGTTAATTTAATCTCAATCTCTAATACTTGGAAGCATTTTAAAATTTGTTTCTAAATTTAATGCAGCTGCAAGGAGTCACAAGACACCCCCCGAGTAACTTCTGAGTCTTATAATATATGAAAATTAGGGCCCAGCTTCTCTTACCTGGTGCCACTGTGTTGCTACTGTAATCTTAAACATAGAGTTTTGCGGGAGAGCACAATTTCCTCTCAGCTTTTCCTGCCTATACCACTTGCCACTTCTCCTGTGCCAACATTTTTGTGTTACATATCAGCCTGTCAGTTATGTAAGAGGCAGCTTTGCGCAGTAGTTAAGAGCACAGACTCTGGACCCAGACTCCTGGATCTGAATCCTGGTTCTGCCACTTACTAACGATGTGACCTTGGACAAATTATTTCACTTCTCTGAATTTCCAGTTGTCCCATCTGTAAAGTAATAGTGTATCTTCTACCTCATGGGGTTATTGTGAGATTTCAATAATGTTAGTGCTTAGAATAGTCCCTGGCACGTGGTAAGTGATCAATATAATTGCAGTTAGTATTAGAATTATATGATCAGATGGTCATTCTTTATAGTACCCTTAGATTCCTTTAGACTCAAAAGCAGTTAGAGTTCTGTGTTTAGAAAATTCAGGCGTGGAGAAAGGTTTGAGGGTGAGGGTCCCTAGGAGTGACTAGTTGGGGTTTTTTGTTGTTTATGTAGTTCACTGATATATCCCAAGCACCTAGAACGGTGCCTGGAACATAATAGGTCCTCAGTAAATATTTATTATATTAATGAATATCTAACCACTTTTTTTTTTTTTTTTTTGCCTCAACAGACCCTGGTCTTAGAGGAAGGGAAACAGCTCTGATTCTGAGAGACTAGACACTTCTCCCTCAGCGCTGGGGAGCTGTTTTCTGGGGAACTGTGGAATGTGCCCTTGGGGGCCCCAGAGAGTAGAAGGAAGATGCTTCAGACCAGTAACTATAGCCTGGTACTCTCCCTGCAGTTCCTGCTGCTGTCCTATGACCTCTTTGTCAATTCCTTTTCAGAGCTACTCCGAATGGCTCCTGTCATTCAGCTGGTGCTCTTCATGTGAGTCCAGTGGGTGGGACTGGTCAACTAAACCAAGCAGTTTGAAGGCCCCGACAATCGTGATTTAGCATTTTAAAGTTATTAATAGAGAATTATCAGGGAGAAAAAATTTCATGTTGTCCTGAGTACTCCCTGGTACATAATTATGTCCCAGGTCCTATTTTTGCATACGTCATACAAGAGTTTGAGATGCAGGCAGCAGTTCACATAGTAGATGAGAGTCAGACTCCTGACCCAGTCATTTTAGAAATATTGTCTTACATTGCCATGACAGAGGATTACAAAGTGGCAAGTTAAAAGGATAATCATATTAACCACATATATGAATCCCATAAGATGAAAGTTGTTGGCATTTTTCCTTCATAATGATGTATAGACTTCATGAGGCACGTTTCAAACAGAAAGCCACAGCCTTGGACATGGTTTTCCTTTAACAAATATTCATTGGCCTGCCAGACAGTTCTGGCTGCAGTGGTGAATCTGGAGAGTTCCTGTGCTCGTGGGGTTTCCATCCTAGTGGAGGGATAATGAGTACATTAAAAAAAAAAAAAAGAAAGAAAAGATAATTTCAAATAGTAAAATGTCATGAAATGGATATAAAGTAGCTGGGGTAGGGAGGGGAGGGCTACTTTAGGTAGTAAGGCTAAAGAAAAGTCTTTCCGAAAAGGGGACAATGGAACTGAGACTTGGATGGCACTAAAGTATCAGCCATGCAAAGATCAGGGAAAGTGCACTGCTGTCTTGCTAGATGAAAATGTCTGATAGGACCAGGTTATGCTGCAGAGAGCGCTGGAATTTTCTGGACATAAGGAGGAAATCAGCTTCTCTTCGCAAATGTCTAGGAGGTTTGTTGAGTGGAGAGTCTGAGCAGGACAGCCCTGTCTGTGGACTGCAACTCAACTGATGGGCCCAGTGTGTAGTTTTCACTTCATGTCATTTGGGGCCCCAAAGCCTGTGCTACCTCTGGGGGTGTTTCAGAGGACTAAATCGTAAGGAAGGACAGACCTCATGGTGACACTTAAGACTTGGGGCCAGCTCTTGGGTCCTGACACAGGCCTCCATTCGGCCCTACTGTGTTTTCTGTGTCTGCAGCATCCAGGACATTGCAGTCCTCTTCAACATCATCATCATTTTCCTCATGTTCTTCAACACCTTCGTCTTCCAGGCTGGTCTGGTCAACCTCCTATTCCACAAGTTTAAAGGGACCATCATCCTGACGGCTATGTACTTCGCCCTCAGCATCTCCCTTCACGTCTGGGTCATGGTAAGAGTGGAGCTCTGAATTTCTGAATCCTTAAAGGGTAAGGAATATCTTCTCTGGGAATCCAGCATCATTCTTTTACATCTCATGGAATCCTTGAGAAAAAAAAAAAAAAGGTGAAAGAGATGTCGTCTGTCCTGGAGCTAGGTACATGAGGGGTTTGTGAGGCGCTTTGCCCATCCTAATGCATTAAAGAACAGCCTTATCCAAGAGTTGAGGGACATTTCTAGAAATTCAGTTCACCTTTGCCACAAACAAGCCTGCCAGGGCTAAAACAGGAAGTTGAATCGGTTTCAGCATTAGCTGTTTGGGAAGGTGGGTGTTGATACAGGGTATTCTTAGGCATCAGTGTCCCATGGGAAATAACCAAGCACGAGTGCTGCTTGCCCTTTAGTGCTTCTTGCCCTCTGCTGGGACCTATCGTGTACGCTCAGAGAACCGAGTTCAAGATGACTCTGTTTGGTTCTGAGGTAAGCCTCAGAGCAGATCCAGTTTTCATGGTTTCATATTCCTTTTACTTCACAAATTCTTTCATCTCTGGGCATCTCATGTGTTTCTCAAGTACTCGTTTTGATAGAACACGGTGAAACCTTGGTCCTCTAGTCATTTCTGTACTAAAGTCACCTTTTCAAACCAAACCTTCTATTGGGTTACCCTTATGATTCCCTAGAGAGAAGCAGAGCTCCCAGGAAAGCAGCAGAGCTGTGCTGAAGTCCATAGGTGCTTCCTAAAGAGGATTGTCTCCGCTCTGGTTCCTGGAGCCAAAATAGGTCCTGGCTTTTTACCACAAAGTTCTTAATCTGATTAAACCCTGAGCCTTTATTTGACAGGAGCTGAGCCTGAGATTTTCAAGGCAACACACTGACCACACTGAACTCCTGAGATTATGTGTATCATTTCTCCTTGGCCAAGGCTATGGAGCGAAATGGAATAAATAGCTTAGTTCAGACTTCATCCCCCAGGGTTAAACGGATATTCCCTTTACAGCACAAAAGGGATCTTTGGGTACCTTTAAGAAATACAACTTGGGGCTGTGGAAAGAAAGATGGTGAGATTAGCCTGAATTTAAACCAAGTGGCATCTCTGCAGCTGACCAAGTTGGATATGTCGGAGTCTTATCTGGCCATTAACCTTTTCCCATCTATTCATGTCTCCTTCAGAACTTACGCTGGAAAGACTCTAACCGCTTTGTTTGGACAGATGGACTTCAAACGCTCTTTGTATTCCAGAGGCTAGGTAAGGACCAGACCAACGTCAGGTCTCACTTTGGTCCCTCCTATGGCTCCGGCAGTGAGCGCCTTGATCCTGGCTTGCCCGCCCATCACAGATAGCGTGGGATGGATGGAATAGTCACACCAAGAACAGGAGAGATTGCCGTCCTCTGCTCTTGTCAGGAGTCACTGAGAAATCACGAGGCAGGGGCCCTCCGCCTCCTTAGGGTGTGTTCTTACCTGAACCAAACTCTCGGGAGCATTCCTGAGGCTTGTTTCTGCTTGTTATCTGCAGCGGCAGTGTTATACTGTTACTTCTACAAACGGACCGCCGTGAGACTGGGCGATCCTCGCTTCTACCAGGACTCTTTGTGGCTGCGCAAGGAGTTCGTGCAAGTCCGAAGGTGACCACCTCTTATCACACTGATGGATGCCTTTCCTTCCTCACAGAAGCTACATTTGTGGCTCTGCAGAGGGGGTGATGGGCCCTCTGCACAGGAAGCAACTTGACTTTCCTTGGACAGGGTCAGGCCAGTTTCATTCAGCAGTCAAGAAGGAAGATGCTTCCTCTTGCAAATTAAAGTGTTGCCCAGTACAGACTCTAGACATAAATAATCCCTTCCTGGCCTCCTACCTCGGTTCCATCCCCTTTCTTTTCTGTCCCATCTCCTTCACAGGGGCTCTGAGGCTGTATTCTTGGGGAGCTCACACTTAGCCTGTACTGATGTTCCCAGCACCCACTTGCTTTGCAACACACATGGGTGACTGAACGATACACAGGGACATTTCTGTGCTCTTGACTGATCACACCTTGGACATTTAGATTGTATACCCAAAGCACTTTTTTTCATTTTATAAATAAGAAATAAATTGAAGTCTTTTTCCATAAATGGTGGAGTCTATCTGTCTAGCTAGCTCTTCTTAGTTAAGAGGCATGCCAAGGCCTACCCTTAGCATCTCCTTGACATAGTAGGCAGATTGAGCCACAGAGCAAATACAGATATTTATTGGGTCCCATCATGAGTACAAGATATTTTTGCAGGAATTTAATATGTAATCTGACGCCCCTGCCCAACCCCTGGAATTACAGATATCTGTGCTTTATTCAGACTCCATCCCCATGTCAGAGCCCTGAACTGCCCTGTTTTGGCAAAAGGAGTGATTTAAATCATGTGCCCCTTTTATCAGTTTTCTGTCGCCAGAATAAACTTGCCAGACTTCAGTAGCATTTAACAATAAACAGTTAAGTGACTCTTAAGCCTTGGGGTTCAGAGGTCTGGCTGGGTTCAGGTGATTTCTGCTGGGCTTGCTCATGTGTCCATAGTCAGCTGTGGGTCAGCCAGGCAGTTGTGATGATCTTGGGATCCTTAGTTCTTGCCTAACCTAGGCTGACCTCAGCTGGAATGACTAGGCAGCTCAGCTCCGGTTCACATGACCCGTCCATGACTAACTAGCCTGGCTCTGTTCACATGGGTAGCCAAGGAGCCAGAGAACAAGCCCTAGTGTTTCATCCCATTTCAAGCCTCTACCTGTGTCTCTTTGACTGCTTTTGGTCGAAGCAGGGCATGTGACTGCACCGAATCAGGTCAGAAAGCACTACAAAGTTGGCAAAAGGCATGCATACAGGGAGGGCTGTTAACTGTAAGTCTACCTCACCAGAAAGTTGCTCTATGAAACTTGTTATTCAGAGACACTTTAGCCAAACTTTTTCCCTAAAGGGCCAGTTAATAAATATTTCAGATTTTGAAGGCCATATGGCTTCTGTTGCAACTACTCAACTCGACATTATAGCATGAAAGCTGCCATAGGTGTTACATGAACAAATAAACGTGGCTGTGTTCCAATAAAACTATTTTAGGACACATTTAAATTTCATTTTTTTTTATGTCATAATTCTTTTGATCTTTTTCAACAATGTAAAAATGTAAATTTATTCTTAGTACCCCATACAAAGCTAATTCCAGCTAAGGTACAGAAACAGTCTAGATTTGCCCCAGGCCACGGTATGTTAAACCCCGCCACCCACCCCCTCGCATTTAGAAGCTTAGAATAAAGTTCCAGGGAAAGAGACTATCAGCTGTGCTGTCAGATTTTAACAGACGTTTAAAAAGAAAAAGTACAATGTTCAAATAAAATGTTGAAGGCCCCATATCCTATCACTGGAAAAGGTATCTAAAGAGTCCTAACAAAGCCATCATCTATCTATACCTACCATGCCTTCATCTGCAAAAAGATGGCAATGGCCCAATTTTGAATCTTTTCATAAAACCTTTTACAGGAGTATTATAATCCCCTTTGCTCATTACAATCGCAGAAAGATGAGTGATTTTCTGTGTACCCCAGTGAATCAGGGCTACAATGTTCTCTGCTGTATTTGCAGCTAGTGCGTACAACCAAATGCCTGTTTTCCTCACAATATTTATTGCACTTTGCAGCCCTGTGAGTTTGAGATGTGTATGTGTATGTATATATATATATATTTTTTTTCAGTAATAGTTAATACATTCATGTTGTACAAAATTCAAGTTATAATAAGTTTATGCAGTTAATCTCACTGCTGTATTTCAGCCAGAGTTCCTTCTCCTTCCCCTCAACAATCTGCATTTCCTTACATACTTCTTATAGGTAACAATGTAATACTTCAGAAACATTTTTACCAAAAAAGTTGCTATAATCCTACCCCATTCATGTATTTCAAATCCTTGAATAGTCAGGTAAGGTTCCACATCCACAGATTCAACCAACTGCTGATCAAAAATACTAGCAGGGTCGGGGGAGGGGATAATATAGGTCACATTGTTACTGACATGTACTATATAGTTAGGCCTAAAATGCTTCTCTGGCATAAAGGCTTTTGTCGTTATTCCCTAAACAATACAGTATAACAACTATTTATATAACATTTACATTGTATTAGGTATTATCCAGAGATGATTTAAAGTGTATGGGAAGACGAGCATAAATTATATGAGGATTATGCCATTTTACATAATCCCCAGCAGATACCTAGGGACAACTATATGTATATATATATTTTATACACAGTTGCAATATGGAGACTATGCCATAAAATAGTTTGCTTTTTTTTTTTTTTCACTTAGCAGTAGGAATATGTTTTTAAGATATAATGTAAATTGATTCCTTGGAGACATCTGCTTCCAAAGTTCAGAGGAAGGAAATAAACACTTTAAAAGTGCTTAGAGATCTTCAGTAGGATGGAGTTGCTTCTGGCTGATCAAATGCTCCTGTCAGGAACTAGAAAAACCAGATAAAATGTAATTTTCACCTTTTCACTTGAGAGAATTGCTAAAGTAAAGCAGACTGGAGGGCCTAAAATTCTAAAGAAGGGAGGATCTTAACAAAGTGAACTGACAATTTGGAGCAGTTTTCCCCTGGGGACATTTGCTGAATGGGCTTGAGCAAGAGGCTAAGAATCCAAGAATTGCCCAGAGAGTTGCAGGCCAGGAACAGAGAAAACAGCTGAGTTTATAGGTGTCATTCCGCGGGAGGAACAAAGTTGGGAACCAGAAGAGCCTTAAACACTCACTTTCTCAAAGCTGTGAAAAGCAGAATGGAATTGTTGGCAGGCTAAGGGTGCTGATGATTAGAATTCAGGACCTGCCAGGTGCCGGAACCGGTGATCACAAAGGACTCCAGTAGAAAGCTCAGGAGGCTCCTTATAAGGAACAAGATGAAACAGGTTGACTGAGGCTTATCAAAATCACAGTGCAGCCTCAAACCCTGTCAGTGATCAGTCCCCATTCTGTCTGCCTGGCAGAGGAAGGAGTGGAAGAAAAACATCTAGAAACACTATAATTTTTTATACACAATTTATAAATGTGTTTAAAAATGTGGATCTAATAAAAATCACTAGCAAGTTAAGAGAGAGAACCATATTATTTAAAACCAGAATAAAAGCAGAAAATAGAAATGGGTGATCCAAATATTGGAGAAAGCAGACAAGTTTAAAAGTATGATTGATACGCTCAAGAAATAGAGGGAAATATGCAGGAATTGGATAAAATACTTAAAATGAACCTAGGGATTTCTAATAATGGCTGAGTAAGATCCTATGGGAATGAGCCCTCTAGAAATAACAACTGTAAAATCTGGACATAATACAAAAAAGAGCTACTTGATGACAACTGGAGAATGAAGGGAAGCAAAATTTTGATGGGAAGTCCACACTCACAAGAGGGGAATTCTGCAGAGAAAGTTCCCTATTTTTGCTGCTTGAAACTTGGTAGCAGGCAAAGTGGTAAGTAGGACATGCTGGTGGAAAATCATAGTACCAAAATACTGAGCCAGGACAACTCATGTCACTGGAGAGAAAGATGGGAATCTCGGAAGAAAAAGAGCCAGAGAGAGTGGAATCCCCAAATTTTGACTGCCTATGTGTCTGCCCAAGATCTGACTACACATGCAATTCAGATTCAAGGTAGTTGAACTAAAGACAAGATCTAAACAGACTGGAGCTGCCACCCAGTAAGTGTGGTCTGTGGTATGTATCCAACCAAGCTAACTGCCTGATAAAAAGAAGCATCAGTCTTTTGGAGATAAAAGAAACCAGAGTCTTCACAATTTAACCTTGAAAACTGATACCAATACTGAGATGATCCAGATATCAGAATTAACAGGCAGGATATTAAAGCAGCAATAAAAATATTTTCTCAGTGAATAAAAATATAGGCAAACAACATAGAAACATGATTTTTTAAAAACAGAAATCTCAGAAATAAAAATTACAATAACTGAAAAATTTTAAATGGACGGATTTAACAGCAAAGGAGAACAGAATGAGTCAATGAACTAGAAGATAGACCATCAGATATTGCCTAAACTGAAAAACAGAGAGACAAAAAAAGATTTTTAAAAAGTCTCATGATTAGTTAAATATTTGCCCAACATACATATAATTGGAGTCTTAGAAGACAAAGAGAAAGAATAGAGCAGAAAAAAATATTTAAAGAATAGCCAAAAATTTCCCAAATTTGATGAAAGATAGAAATTTACAGATTTAAGATGCTCCACAAACCCGCCTTGATAAACAAAAAAAAGCCACACCTAAGCACATCATCGTCAAATTACTGAAAGCTAAAGATGAAGAGAAAATCCTGAAAGCAGCAAGAGGAAAACACCACCACATACAGAGGGACAATTAACAGCTGACCTCTCACTGGAAATCAGAGGCCAGAAGAGAGTGTAACCACATTTCCAAAATGCTGAAAGTAAAAAGTCAACTCACAATTCTATATTCACCAAAAATATACTCAAGAATGAAGTTCAAATAGACATTAAAAAAAAAAAGAATTCATTGTCGAGTCCTGCACTATAAAAGATGCTAAAAGAGTTCTCTAAAAAAAAGGAAAGGAAAAAGGAAAATTATCTGGCTTGAAGGGAGATGACAACAGATGTAAACAGATCCTCAGCAAGGAACAGTGCACGTCAGAAATAGTACCTAGGTAAATATATTTTTTCTATTCCTTTATAATGCATATGAATGTGGAATGCATTTTTTTCAAATATACAGAATATTGACCAATATATACCATATGCTGAGCCATAAAACAATTCTCAATAAATTTAATAATAAATTTCAATCAATGTAAAAGGATAGAGTATGCTCTTGGACAATGGAATTGAGCAACTAACAATAAGATAGCTAGATGTTTCAGTCTAGGTCTCAACCAGGAGACAGTCATTAAATTATGATGTGAGAGGAAATACAAAACATTAAAGAGAACTCAAAAGGGTGCTGAGGGAGGGTACCTGAGGAAGGCAAACCTGACAGGGTTCCCCAAGGCTGGGGTTCAGACCTCACTGTAGTTGACTAGGTGGGGTCAAGTTCACTGGTTTACCCAGGCCAGAGAGGTGCCAGACAAGAAACAGCCCTCCAAGATGCAAGCAAACTGAGACTGGTGGGCAGGTACACTAGGAGTGTACAGACACTACCTGCAAGCACTGGGCCCAGAGCACACACTGTCCACATTGAGAGGATCCCAGTAAACCACCCAGCAGGGCACAGGTGAACCAAGTCTTGTTGGAGTGCCCTGTGTGCACAAGGCCTGGAATGCGTGATGTCCACACAGGGCCTGAAGGCCACAGGAACCAAGCCTCTGTAGAGGGCATAGGTGAACAAGGCTGAGGGGGCAAGTGCACAGGGGGAGTTGCGCCAGTGCAAGGCCTGGAGTATGTGGTATCCTTGACAGAAGGGCCACAGCTAAGTGGTCACCAGGCCTGGACGAGGTCTGCGAGGTTGCTGAGGAAGTGCTGGTTTTTGGCGTGTGGCTGGAGTAGAGACGCCTGATGTACTCGATGTCCCCAATTACTTGCGCTGCTGAGACAACATGGTGCAGGAACAAGGAAAAGCAAACTAGAGCTCACTGGGGCTCAGTGTCCCTCCAGCGCCCTCTACTGACAAAGCTTGCCGTTGTGCTCACTGTAAGGTTGAAGAAATTGCAGAGTCCAGTCTATCATCGCTGAACCGGTACTGAAGGGTGAATATGGAGCAAAGAGGCAAAAAATAGATAACAGAGTCTATCTTTTTGGCTATTCAGCTTCCATATGCACCGTTCCACACATACTTGAACTTCCCTAGTAGTTATATTGCTACTATCAAGATATACCTATCCTTCTAAAAGTGACGTTTTAACCCTTCTCCAAAATGAGACACATAAATTACTGTTTCAGGGAATTGCGTTTGCTCCTTGATGCCTAGAAATACAATTACTGCCCCACCTCCAACCCAACTAGCACTGTCCTTAAAAGTTAGTCACTACTCATATTACCTGGTTTGAGCGAGCCATCTGTTCCTGTCCTACTCTAACAATGGGCTAACAGCCAAGTCGGCCGATTCCACGCAAAACCCTTTCTTTTCCTACCCTGCTGCAGGCAGTAGCACACGTTTACTGCTCCGAATCGTATTTAGGCTTCAAAATCCAGTTTACAGCCCATCTCCTGGAAATGTTCAATTCCCGCCGGGAGTACTTTGTCCTCTCAACTCCTCCAGCATGTTGTGGGTCACACGTTGATCACGTTTCATCTTCACGTTTTCTGATTTGGGGCCTTCTAAATACCTAAGAAATCGGACACAAAAAAACCTAACC
This sequence comes from Macroglossus sobrinus, assembly GCA_004027375.1. NCBI lineage: Eukaryota > Metazoa > Chordata > Mammalia > Chiroptera > Pteropodidae > Macroglossus > Macroglossus sobrinus. Next base: position 119,764 of record PVKZ01002028.1, read on the forward strand.
CCCCACTAAAAGGCTGCCCGGTAGACATATGACACCTAAACCTCACCCCGCATTTGCAGAGCTCCGTCGCGCACACCGTTTCTCATTTTCAGACCGTGGTCTGAAAAGAGAAATCGTGGGACTAGGGCCTATTTGCCAGTCCTGTGGTCACACTGCCACAACTGGCCACTTCGGCCGACGCATTGTAACCCGGGGGTGGGGGGACCACGAGAAACTCCACTGCCTCGGGGTTCCGCGGGCGACGGCTGAGTGGGCGGTAGAGCCTCGGAACGCCAAAGTTGCAGCAAAGGCCTTTTGCGGCCTGCGACCCTCCTTGCGCACCCGTGGTCCGCACCGAGGCGGCTCCGGCCCACTAACCATAGAGTACCGCGGGCGGGCTGAGTGGCCGGAAGTTGGGGCCACTCCGTCCCCCACTTCCGGCAGCGCCTCGCTGCTCGGGGAGCGGCTGCAGCCGCGTACGCAGTTTCCATGGGGACTGAAGATGGCGCCGCGAGGTGAGGTTCTGGAGGTGTGTGAGTCGCTGGTCCTGATCCCTTCAGTCCCCTTTCTCCCTTCTATTCGGTGGTTCAACCTAAACCCTCCATTTTCGGGTGTTAGGGACAGCGCTCCTCACTTATACAAAGCGGGGTTTCGTAGCCCCACCCACCCCGAGTGCCTTACTGTCTCGAGGTGAAGATCTCAAATACACCCAGATCCTTGGCTCGATCTGTTCTAGGCCGGCTCAAAGACGAATTTGCTGTGTGACCTCGAAGAAGCCAGTCCTGGTCTCTGCGCCCCAATTTTACCTCCCATATAATGACGGGGTTAGATCATAGAGGGGCCTTGATTTTTACCTCTGAAGCCAAAAGAATCGAGTTTGACAGTGATTCTGGGGAAAGAAAGGATTGAAGGAAGCCCCCTCCACGTCCTATACTCGCACACACCCCTCATTATCAGCAACCAAGTGGCCCTTGCCATTCATTGGCTGTGACCTCTCCTTTTCTCCAAGTTAGACACAACTACTCAAAGAACAGATTGAGCTGCCCTCCGACCCATCCTTGTTCTCTGTGCTCATCTTTTCAGGTAAACGGTTGTCCTCCACCCCCCTAGAAATCCTGTTCTTTCTGAACGGGTGGTATTATGCTACCTATTTCCTGCTGGAACTCTTCATATTTCTATATAAAGGTAAGGCTGGGCCTTGACTACCCTTGGCCCCAAATCCCTTCCCACCTTCAGCCCAGAGACAGCTCCCACCGAAAACCTTAATTTTCATTCTTTTCTGTGCCTCTCTTCACTGCAACGTAGAGGTCTCTTCATTGGATGGCTTCCTTGAGAATGATTCAGCAAGAATTTCTTGAGTTTGGGAAATATGGGCTTCTCTTATTCTGACTCCCCTCCCCCCCCGTCACCTCTTTTGTGAATTTTAAGCCCATTGGTGACCCTCAGAACTGTTCAGCAGCCTGTGTACCCACATACATCTGATCATTTTGGAGAGTGGAATCCCCAAGACTTTTGGAGTTAGTAAAACCCCATAATAATGAGCCCACCTCTAACAGACATAGTGGCACTGTGAGTTAACATATCCTGCAGCAGGTTAACTGATCCTACTCGCATCCTACTCAGCAGCTCATGGAAAACTGATAAGACTCTTGTCCTCTTTATTCCCAAGTATGTGGGAGTTTTTGTGGGTGCTGTTATATGTTGTTTGCAAACTCTGGTTTTTGTATTGGCAGGTCTCCTGCTACCGTATCCAACAGCTAATCTAGTACTGGATGTGGTGATGCTCCTCCTTTATCTTGGAATCGAAGTAATTCGACTCTTTTTTGGTGAGTGTTGTCCAGAAAATATTTCCATTCCTTATGAGACAAGCTGGTTTGTGTAACTTGATTAACAAGAAGTACATGACCTAGGCTCACAATAAGAGATTGGATCTGGTGACATATCCTATTACTCCTTCTGAAGTTTCAAAGTACTTTATAGTTTGCATCAAGATTTACCTTTCTGTTGCTCTGAAGTGCTAACAGTGGGCAGTAGCGTGAGATAGTAGATAATTCCTTCCCCATTGCCTAACTACTACAGGAATGCCTGGTTCTTTTCACTGGTTTGCTCGGGTGAATAGATTCAGTTGTAACTCCATGTCCAGGGCAGGGCATGCCTGTGCAGAGCAGCACTATGGTCTGCTCCACTTCTCTGAACAAGGATTTCTTTAGGATACGTTTTATATCCCCAGAAATACAGAGCAAATCTCTCATGAATTAGAATATCTCATCACTGAAAACAATGTTAAAACACATTGGGGGGAAAAATGTTTGCAATACATACAACAAAGGATAAAGCAGGCTCACATAAATCACTAAGGAAAAGACAACCTAATTTAAAAAATTGACAGAGGACACTAATAGGCAATTCACATAATAATTACGGAGGACCAGTAAACCTGACAAAATGCCCAAACTCACTAATAAAAAGTAAGTTGAAACAACAAGGGAACATTTTCACCCATCAGATTAAAAATATTTCCATTACCCAGTATGAAAATAGGTCTGAAGAACAGGTCTCAGTAGTCCCACACTCTCGTGGTTAATATTTATACTCCCAGACTCTTTGGGAATATAAATTAATGCATCCTTTTTGCTGATAGTTTCACCATGTAAAATTTGTATTCTTAGACCTAACAATTTCACTTCTAAAACTAGTTGAAAAAAACAAATATTTCCACATATATGCAAAGATATCAGTGTGAGAATATTTTTTGCCACATATTTTGTAACATCAGAACATTAGAGACAACCTAAACATCTATCAATACAGGATCAATTAAATGACAGTATTAGTTCAATGAAATTGTTAATAGCCATGAACAAAGAATAAGGTAGTTATAGGTGGAAAGCTGTCTGACTTACGTTAAATGGGAAAAAGTTGCAAAACAGTATTAGTATGATTTTTTAAATAATAATAAATTGTACCATGTGAGTATACACACATGAAAAAAAATCTGAAACAGTGTACATCTAATAATAACTATCTCCAGGGCATGAGCATGGATGGCTCTTTCAGTTTCTGTATTTTCTAAAATTATTTTCTATATATTGGTTGTAAAGTTTTGAATGATTATATATAATTGAAAAAAAAATTTGCCCCAATAAAGAGCCCATTGTCCCTTGAGTGAGAGCCAGACTGGAAGCAGGATTTTTGACTCCAGTTGTAAACTCCAAAGCCTCTAATTTTAGTACAGTGGGACCCCACTTATAAATCTGTATGTCCCCATTCAGGATCACTTTCTCTGCCTTGCCAGTCCATCACATCCCTCTCACCTTTTCTCTGAGGCCAGGGAAAGCAGGCCACTTGGAGGTGACTCCATGGGCTGTGTCTGACAGGTACAAAGGGAAACCTCTGCCAACGAAAGATGCCACTTGCTATTAGTGTGGCCTTGACCTTCCCATCTGCCATGATGGCCTCCTATTACCTGCTGCTGCAGACCTACGTGCTCCGCCTGGAAGCCATCATGAACGGCATCTTGCTCTTCTTCTGTGGCTTAGAGCTGCTGCTTGAAGTGCTTGCCCTGGCCGCTTTCTCCAGGTACCGCTGCTAAGGGACCACTTCCTGTCACCTGAGGGTTGGGTTCCCATCCCATCCAGGGAGGGAGTCATTGTTCTTCTGCAACCTGAAGGGTCTAGAGGACTTTTAAGTGGGAAAGGGGTGTCTATGGGACTGCCTTTCCCATTCAGGGTAGACAGTTACCCAGTTAGGGAAGATATTCTCCTTGTTCTTTGGGGCCAGGAGGCTTGGAATATAGAACAGTTCAGGCCAGATGCTCTTATTCACTGGTCTTTTAACATTTTTCTTTCTTTCTTTCTGCCATCAGTATGGACAGGATTTGAAATACAAAAATTTCAGCCAGCAGCCCTCATGGGTTGAGATCACACATGCTTCTGGTACTTTAGCAACACCAGTGAGACATGGTGGGTCAAGTTGTCCTGGGAAAAGTTGCAGCTTTTCCTCAGCATAGACATTTGGGCAATAAACTGATCATAAGGCCATGGGCACCGTCTTCTAAACAGGACCGTCAGCCTAAGAGACACCTCTACAGTCCAGCACGGGGGGTGACAAGGCTGTCCGCCTCCTGGCCCTTCTCAGAACCAGTTTCCTGCTGACCTCAAGTTCTCCTCTTTGATCATCGTGGCCAGAGCGTCTTGTGTGGACCATGTAGGCTCCTTCCAGCAGGACCTGAGTCACATGTACTCCTTGTACATGCTGTGCCATACCTGTCACGCATGAGGACGGAAAGCCTCAGGATGGTGTACTCCAACTAATGCAAAAGCCTCTTATCCCATTCTTCAGACTGAGCTCCAGAACTTTTTTAGTAGCTCATAGTGTTATTTTTCTACTTTCATCATGAAGCAAACATTTTATAATAAATACATATTTTCTGTTGTGCAGCCTTTTCCTTATAGCACCTGTCCCTAGAAATTCATCCACTCTGAGAGAGGGTAGAGACTATCCCAGGTTTGTTCTCAGGCTGTGCTTAGTGATCCAGCATGGATACAAAGACTGCGATGAAGGTGTCCCACTGATTTTCTTCCCCCGGTTCCAGCCTGAATTAATTCTTCAAGGCGCCGCCAGTTTCTATGCCTTCTTCAGGTCTGTCATCTTGAAAGACTGCTTGTATTCCTCACCTCTGCCCCAAAGCCAGCATCTTGTTTCTCATTCCTCTTATAGACGATTGTCAGCTCCTTTCCAGGGTGAGATGTAATTGGAAGATAGGAAGAAGCATATTCTCAACTTACCAATATATGTTGGTCACTTAATATTTCGAGTTAACACTTTTTTTTTTAAGCTAGAGAAATGTTGCTCTAGATGAGTATATCATTCCCTTCTCCAAGTAACCATCTTTAAAACCTTCTCATCTTGCTTGCTTGTGGCTCTCCCCCCGCCCCCGCAAGAAGCCACCAGGAGCCGTGACAGAATTTACTTTAGGAAACCTTGAGTCATATGACCCTTCTGTCAGATGAATCCTAGAATATCTGTACTTACTCAAAGTAAAACGTAATTGGCCTTGAAGCATTCCATTTTGTTTTTAAACTGATTCAATTTCCTGTGATCAGGCTCATCCTCATCCTGTGAAGGGCTCCATTGTCTAATGCATGGATGCTTTTTCTTGTTTCCTGTTCCTTCTGTGTTCTTGCCTCCTGCCTTCAGGGTTCTATCCAAAAACTGTGTTAGACAGGTCTAATCAACCATGGAACAATATTTTAAAAATCCGTAAGAAGGTTCCTGATGCTTATATCACAAACCCCACTAATACCCTGATTTTCTCTTGCTTCTCGTACTTTCTCTAGCCCTGCCTTGAAGAAAACACTGACATTAAACTGCAGAGGAACCCACTGTCCATGGCCCATTTCATTTAGAGGTTCAGTGGTGAAGGTCACCCTCCCAGCAGCACACATAAGTGAATGGAAGGGTCAGTTGGAAGTGTAGAGGTAGCTTATTGAAAGGGACCTTAGAGACCAACTTAATCTAACCCTCCACTTTGCAGTCTTAAACATGGGGAAGTAACATAACCAAGTATCATGTAACTGGTCACTGTCAGTTGGAACTAGAAACCTTGTCTTCTGAATCTCAGTCTGGATTAAGTAAATTTCATTCTTCACAGGTACCACTTGATGATGAGAAGGAATGGTTGAAAAGGGGGATGTGATTAGAAAAAGTCCTCTCATTTACTTCATGGTTATCTGGAAGCTTAATGCATTGTTTCTTATGGGTGGCTCCAGAAGTGTTCATCCTGATGCTTGTTGGAGCCACCTGTGCGGATGCAGTTAGTCACACCAGAGTAGAACATCATACAACAGAAACTGAGCCAGGGCAAGAATCGCAGTTAGGCTTTCTGGGTTAACATAGTCAGGGGCTGTACTCACTGCATGCCATGGGAAGCCACTTTATAGCCCGTGCAGACCTGCAGGCGCCAACATTCTGGGACAGTGGAGAGAACTGAGCAAAGGAGCAGACTCTGGTCACACAAGCTAGAAGGGGCCTGCTCTCATAGTCACACTCGTGGCTGGAACTGTCAAGTGACTGACTGCATGGCCATCTCCAGAGGCTGAGGTCTGGCCCCATTCCAGAAGTCCTTAAGACACATTTGGGTTTCTGGCTCTATACCATGGCAGCAACTTGTAGACTAATGTTCATCCAGTGCCTGGCAGAGTACAGTGTACACAATCCCGAGGCAAAAGGAAATTGACTCAGATGTTTATCACACATGTCCAAAGGCATTCAACTTAAATACTAAGAGTTAGGACTTGAAACTAGAGGTGTCCCAAAGGTCAGTCCCCTTCTACCACCATGGTACCTCCTAGATGAAATCAAAGTGAAACTAGCAGCCTTCACACTTTCATTTACATAAGTCATCTGGCACATAAAAAGATTTCTAGACTTTACATAGATTGTTGCAGTGCAGGAGGCAGCATTTTAGCAAGCATGGCAGACAATGGAGAAGCAGGTGGCTGTGAACCTCAACACTGGTCTAAGTTCTGACAGGGACTCCCAGTTACTTTTTTTCCTTCAAGTGCACATTGTCATAGAACTACCCCTAGGGAATTTCCTTTCTACTAAAAGTTTTTAGATTTTGCCCTTATTGGTCCCAGTACACATTATATATCACCTGGTTCATCTTTTTATCATGTAACTCTCCTTTTGTTCAGATTTTTTAAAAAGCCAGCAGCTCTCTGGAATCCCTTCTGCTTTCTAATCTGTACTTCCTCAGATGTAGATCAGTTTACAAAAGATGTCATCTCTAGTTCTCTCTAGTTCTTTAAAACATCCCTGCATGGAAGCAGAACAGCTATCATTTTCATCTCACAGATGAGACTGAGGTTCCATTGTTCGTCCATGGTTAGATTGGCAGGTGGAAAGAGGCACCAGCAATCGTGTTCTAACCCCTAGCAGAGGATTCTTCCCTTCCTGACATTGAACTATACAAGGCAGGCCATTTGATTCTGAGACTAAATCTTAAGAATCTTTTTCTTTTATTACACCTACAGCACCTGGACTTCCTAGGTGGTCTCCCATCCAAGTTAGTACCCAACCCTGCTTAGCTTCCGAGATCAGACTGGATTGGGCACATTCAGGGTGGCATGGCCATAGAAATCTTAAGAATCTTGAAGGGTAAAAGATGACTTAGAATTTTTCTTTAACCAGGCTGTTTAGATGGCTAAGGAAAAAAGCTAAACCTCAAGGGGCACTTCCAAAGGTTTGCACTAGGTCTAGTGTGTGTACCACAGGCAACCGCGTGCAGTTCCAGCTAAGAACTCAGGGTTTCACTACCATCCCACAGCATCTACATCAGCCCGTGCCCATGCCCCAGACACCTCAACAAATCTATTCAATGCAGAATCCATAAAACAGCTCACACCCCATTTATTATTTAAAAATACTTTTTTTACAAAAGGAAAAAAATACAATGCAGTATAAAAGATTGACAGCGTCATCAAGTTTATTACACAATTTTCAACCTATCAGAAAGACAAACAAATCACCGACAACAGGGGGACGGGGCCTTGGCCTTTTCGAGGGTTGGGTTTTTTTTTCCTTTTGCTATCAGGAAATAAAACTAAAAATTGTGTCATTGAGTAAAAACAAAACAAAAATGGGGAGAAAAAATTCTCCGGGTAAACGGCTTTTCTGGTATTCTATATATATATTTTTCCTTAAACTGTCACCTTACTTGGTTTTCTCTACATTTTAAAAAGACACCCGGAGCTGCTCTCGAGGATAAGCACATCACTTAACACTTGGCTAGTTGGGCGGGGTGCCACATTCTGAAGTGGAGGTGGGGACGGGGTTGGGGACAGGGGGGAAAAAAAGCTACACACCTGTAGCCTCTGTCCCGAGGGAATGTGCCTCTCCAACCCTGGGGGACTCCCTCAGTGACTGATTGAGGGCTATGTCAGAAACGTGCAGGGAACAGAGGAAGGGTTCAGTCCAACTCAGTCTCTCCTCTCTGAGCCACAAGGGTCTCCACTGACCCAACATCTCATATGCCAAGTCTCATCTCACATGCCACATCTCTTCCCATGTTAGATGTCATGTGCCCTGCAGATGCATGCGCAAGTAGCATCCATCGCCCCGTGGGTACTGCAGGACCCTGTTGCTGCTTCTTTCTTCAGCAACAACCACGTCACAATTTGGATGGTACGGGAAAAGCAATTCCATATGCCTGTGTGGAAAATGGCCCCCAGAGTGGTGGTCCTTAGAACTCTGAGCTGAGCTCATCCAAATCACGGCTCCACTTCTTCCCTGCTCCTTATCGGAGGCAGGAAGTACCTCCAGGCAGAGCGAGGGGAGCTAGTAAGTCAATAGTCAAAAGGTGGAAAGACACCAAATTTGTGACTTTTACCTGTCTACCAGTGCCAGGTTATCCCACAATAAGCAGAAGTATGTACCTGGGGGATGCAAGCCCGTGCTTACATCAAACCTGAAAAAAGAAAAGCCTATGGAAGTAGGTCGTGTCCTGCCCAAACTGCCTCCTTCCCCACGCCTCTTGGTACTTCTCAAGGGTTCTTCACTACTGAGGTCCGATCTCCCCACCCTCCCAATGGCAGTACCTTCCTCTAAAACAAGGAAGCAGCCTTCTTGGGGGAAGAGCTCCACTTGTGATACGGCAAAGCCCCAGGGAAAGGGAACACCTAGTAGAGCTGGTTATTGCAAGAGGCAACCAAGCATGAAGCAGCAGAGGGTGGCAATTGACTCTGCCAGGCTCCCCAGCAGAAAGTAGCCTCCCAGGCCGTCTCTGCTCAGGAGGGGCAAGTCCACTAGGGAGGCTGGGCAGCAGGGAGCTGGAAGGACTCAGCCCTCTAGGGGCCAGGGAAACAAACTGTCAATATGTAAAAGAAAAAAAAAGTAAGAGTAAGAGAAGCTTTTCATAAGGTAATTTCTGTTCTCATGGTCTCTCCTCAAAGGGCTGGGAAGGTAAAGGAATTAAACAAAGTGGTATGTTAGCATGGGGGTTGGACCCTCTTGGCCCCATCAAACCTAGTGCTGAGGGCAGGACCCTGGGTATATTTTGGCACACCCAGTCACTCTCTTAGACAGATCCTACACGGAGGATCCATTTTCTTTGGGAAGGAAGTCTTCCCATCAACCTCACCACTAAACTGCTCCTGGAGAATCAGAAACTCATATGTTTCCTTGGACAAAGCACCATTCTCTATGGAAACCAGGGGCCTAGACATGTTTTCTTCCTGTCTGCCACCCCTCCCAACCCCATAAAGTCTTTAGGTTCTTTCTCCTGGCAGACAGGAGGTGTGGGATTGGGAGAGCTGCCAAGCAGTCTTCAATTCTGTAGGGCAGAGGGTATTCCCGGGTGTCTGGAGGGGATTAGGGGTTTGGAAGAAGGGGGAGGGGTGGATCGGCCTCCGTCCTTTAGTCCTGATCAAGGTGAGGAGATGCAAGTCCATTAAAAAAACATTTGCTTCCAACCAGACTCCTGTAATGAGAACATCAGAAGAGAAGAAAACACAAATTAGAGGTTACTTTCTGATTAATGGGCTTAAATGAATTATACGGGCAGTTTCTAATGTTACATCACATGACGTAGGGGATACAGACAGAATGCAAGCCTGGGGGAAGTCAAAGAAAGCAGAATTGCCTGGGAGTGTCTGGCACTGTGAGTAGTGAGGGAATGGTTGGAGAAGCTACAGTGAGGAGAGAGAAAAAAGCAGTGACATCTTTTAAGATTAGGGAGAGAAACATAGACAATGAAATGAGGTCTCAAGTAGTTTTGATTGAAAAGGAGACTTTGGCTGGAAAAGTATGGAAACTACATTTCGAGAAAGTTGCTATGAGGGAACATGGTGATTTTAAATACCGTTTCAGAAAATCTATTCTGAGCAAGTCATAGCTTACCTTAAGGGGAGGGGGCAAAATCTGGAAATGGGAGGTACAATGGTGAGAAGACATGTGTACATAACCACATCCATTAACCCCCACACCCCCAAAAGGCCCTCGCAGGGAACATGTACTTACACAGGAACCTCCTAAACCTTTTTCTTCTTTTAAAGAAGCCCTGGTTAAACCTGATTCCAAACAGCATTCTTATGTGTATGTGTGTGTGCATGCACACACACACACACAGACCAGAAATGTTCTAAGCAGTACTAACATTCAAGAGATTTTAAGTCTTTTCCCAGATGACAGCTGTGGGCGAGGAACCAAGGAGCATGCTAACACCAAGCTCGAGTAATCTAGCCAGGCCAGAATAGAAAGCAGAGCATGGAAGTAAAAGAAAATTATCAGCAGTTACCATCCAAGAAACTTAAAAGCACAGTTAAGAACTTTTGCTGAATAATAAGGCACTGTTAAGCCACTTGTCACATCTCTCCCTAGCCCACTCAGCCCTTGTTCCAACGTTGCACTATCAATCTACAGAGACTGGCTTGGTCAGTCTGGCCACGTAAAATAGAATAGCTAAACTGAAAAAGGGGGATTAAATTCAAGCTTAGGATTTCTACTAACACCCAAACTGACAAGACTACACCCACGCAAATACTCACTCTTTATGCACACACTCTAACCTGGAGGAGCCAGCCAAAAGACACCCACAGCTACGTGATCCTTCTAACACTCTGAAATGGCACCTTTTCAGCTTGGGAGCCTCAGAATCAGTCATGGCCTCTGCCTTCTGGCTTCTCTAAACACCTATATGCAGGTAGGTATTTGTCTCCTTTTCTATAGGGAAAATTGAAGCCCTCAGTGCCTTCTCAATTTCACATCCATTGGGCTACTGAATCTCTGCACTGGAGTAGGAGGATAAGAATGAGGTGAGACTAACCATATTTCAAGTAGGATAAGGTCCTAAAATAATGAAACAAGAGCCGAGAACTACAAAAAGTTAAAACCACCAATTAAGAATATCCTTAAACTCCAAAGAATACACACATATACCCTGAAAGAGACGTACTTTAGGAACTGGTCCTATACAACAAGATGCAGATAACTAGTGCATCAAGAGAAATATAAACTGTAACACCCAATTCTTTAAGGTCATGGCTATATTTTGGTGGTAGTGGTTGAATACAGACAGAAGCCAAAGACTGAAGTGGGCCAATCAGACTTCAGACTCTGGAGGTGGTGCCTATCCTGAGGGAAGGATGGACAAAGATTACTCATCTACTGCTGATGGGTAATCTTTTGCTCTCAGGAACACTGTTCCCACAATATAAACATTATTTTCTTACTAAAAGGTATTATGCATACAGCTTGCAAAGTTCTCAAGATAAATGAGGTCCATGTACCATCTCCCCTGCATGAAATCTAAGTCACAACTTGGCAACTGCAGATGGAATTAAGAGTCCTTAAGATGAAAATGTGAGAAATTGACATTTTTAGGGTCTCTGATTCAGTTCTTTTGGACAAAATTATTATTTGGATGGAATAACCTACATAGGGAAAATTGGTTATTGGAAAAGCTGCCCCAGAGTTCCTTTTCCTCATCTTGTCATAGGCCCGCACCAGCCAGTGACTATTTTCTGGGAACTACCTGGTTATGGTTTTCAGTTATCCAAACTGAATCATCCTCATAATAGAAGAAATAATCCCATTTTACAGACGGAAGAAATTAAGTAAAATGACACCCAAAGTCTCAGGTTCAGATGTTCAATCCCCAAAGTACTAGTAATCAGAGGATTTCACAATTTTTCTGTCAAAAGGCTGTGAGAAGCAAAGCCACCAGAATGGTGACGTGCAGTTACATGTTCTGACTACCAAGTAAACGCAGACCCAGAGACTATAATTCGTGCTCTGCACAGACCAAATAACATCTCCCTGGTCACTCTTATCCTAGTCAGCTCCAAAGGACGCACACTGTGGGCTGCAGGACTGGGCAAGGGTGGTGATAAATGACCCACGGCGACACTAGCAACTGTGTGAGCTCCAACGAGAAGGGAAAGCTGCTACTGCTGCAGAGGGATGAGACCGGAGCAAAGTCCTACTCTAATGCCCACCCTCCTGCCTACTCCAAGACTGAATTAGACCAAAGCTTTTTGTGGGCTCCACCTCCCCTAGAGTCTGCTTTTCTGGAGGATGCGTCAGTACCTCCCAAAATTCAACCTATTGCAAAATCTAGAAAGAACTATCCGGAATCCACACCTAACTGGTATCTTAGATTTCAATGTCAAGCACTCTAAGGTTTTGTGGAATGAATGAGTGGTTTAAGAACAGAGAAGGGAAGCAGATAAAAAATGTCAGTAACTTTTCATTTTCCCACTTATCTGCCACCTATAGAAGATGACAAACTTCCCAGCTATAATTCTGCTTAATTTAATGCCAAACAACATAGTAGAGGGCAGCAGCCAAACACAGCAATACTCCTTTTCATGTTAGGTTGTCGATAAGCAAAATACTGCCAAGTTTTCCAACCATTTACAGCTCTTGCTTGTGAACTTCAGGCACTCACAGGTGGGGAAGTTTCCTTCCCCCTTCTTCAGCCATTCATCCAGCTATCCACCCCAAAGATCCCAAACATAACCATTCTTATTCCTCACCTCCCTTCTCAATTACGACTTCAGACCAATCAAATCAACATGTAACTGAGAACAAGTTCATAATGCACTTGATGTGAAACCACAAAATTGAGAAGAGATCCCCAAAGTCAGCTAGATCACGCAACAGCCTTCCGGAACCATAAAAGACCACCCTAGCCAGAGTCTAAACTACTTTTAAAGAAAGAGCTCCACAGAAACAGAGTCAACCACCATTCTTGTGTGCTTACATACTAGAAACCATCTGCTGGATGCTTGCTTTCAGTAGAGAGTGCCGAGCTGATGGGATATAACCTGGAGCCGGTCTGAGAATAAAACCAACAGAGCTGGAGGAGCCCCTGGAGCCAGGCAAGCTTAACTCAACGTTTCAATTCCTGAGTTACTATGGTTCCCCCACCTCAACTCTCCTGCTTTGTGTTGCTTAAAAAAGAAATATTTGCTGTCAATAAGCTTTTCCAAAACAAATACATCTTGCCATTGAAATATCCTCCATTGTCTCTAAAGCTATTAAGGATAATAATGTTTTTTTCAGATCAGTTACTTTTTTACCTGAAAGTTTGGTGGGGTTAAAATATAACAATGATGATAACATGGCTGTCGTTTATTGAGAACTTACTATGTGACAGGAACTACAGGTGCTAAATGCCTATGGATTACCTCACTGACTACTTACTTACTCAGCAATCTAATGAGACAGCTGCTTTGATTATCTTCATTTACAAAGTGAAGAACTGAGGATCAGAAAGTAATACGGCTAGAGGAGCTGGATTCACACTCTGGCACTGCCTGCAGACACGGAGCTGTCTCAGATACCAGGGCAAGGCAGCCAAGAAGAAAACAAAAATAACTTCATCTCAGGGCCATTTCAGGGTGAGACTCCTGACAAGCAAGCAGGAAATCTGCCCTACTGAATTTTCAGTTACTTAAATCAGAAGTCCTCCATCCCCTTTATTTGCTTTAAAAGGAGACAGAAATCTTCACTATCAATAATTTTTCTTTCATGAAAGATCATCACCAGCCAGAAACGGGGCTCCGTCCCACCTTTCTCAGTGGTGCCGGTCCCGTTCTCTATCCCGGTGTCTCTCATGCTCTCGGTTCCTCTCTTGGAAATAATCGTCATGCCGATCTTCATTGTGAAGCAGGTCCCGGTGCCTCCTGCTGCTCTCCCGGGACCGGCTAGGTGACCTCTCTCGGGACCGATGTCTTTTCCTATTAGAAAGAGCCTTCAGCCTCACTCAGAGGGCCTACCACATTCTTTCCTGAAGTGTTGTGTTTTGGTGTCTTCTAGTATTTGCCTAAACCAGCCTTCAACTACTCTACCATGGACCCACTCCCTGAGGATGTGAGCTCTTTGAGGACTCGTCTCTTTTGGGAAAATAAGAACAGTTATATTTGTTGAGATCTTGCTAATGTATCAGGCACAGTGCTAAGAGCTTTACATGCATTATCTCATCTAATATTTACAACAGGTTAGTAAGGTCAGTACTATTACCATCTTTTTTCAAAAAATGAGAAAAATAAGGCATAGAAAGTTGCTAATTCCACACTCAAGGTCATACAGTTGGTAAGAACTGGGATTCAAATCCAAGCAGGTATGGCTCCAAAGCCCATGTTCTTAGCAATACCAGTCTGTCTTTTTTCCTAAATAAGCCCATGCCTCACCCAATACAGATTCCAGACATTACATTTATTAATGCAAGTGTTTAGTTAATTTCTTCCCCTTGAGGACATGAGGGCTAGGTCTGCTCTTTCAGCCAGCTCCCTGCCAGATACTCTGGGCTCCTTTGCTCCCCCTGCCAACCCCGGGAAGAGTGCTACTCGGGGTGGTAGGTTGCTGAAGCGATCATCGACTCACCTGGACGAGCTCCCGCTGGCACCCACACTGTAGGACTTGGCTTCAATGCCATGAAGACAGTCCTTAAGAGAGGAGATGAGGACACGGCAACGCTCATCATTGGCGACCCGGGACTGTTTGATAACAGCAATGGCTGTGAGCAGCGTCTCAATCGCGTCACTGTAATCCCCTGACAGGGGACGGATGGGAAAGGCCAAGGATGAGCAGAGGCAGTAAACTAACTGGACCAAAAGGAGAACTCAGGAGGATACAAACCAAGAGTAATTAGCTGTCCCACAGAACCATGGTAAAAAGGACGAGGCAGAAGTGGCAGGTATAAAACTGGATGGCACCTATATTCCAATGGTTTTGAATCAAATAGAGATTCTCAGATATTGCTAGTGGATGTATAAATCAGTGCATAAATGTCTGAGAACTATTTGACAACATCCATTAAAATAAACAACGTGCAAACTTTTTGACCCAGGAATTCCAAAAATTTTCTTCTACTGTTTACAACTATGTATATTTAACAGTATTTCAGTGTCGTTTGTTGTATTAAATAATTCAAAACAACTTAAAGTTCCTTCAGTAGGGTCTGGCTATATAAATTACACAACACTGGTTATACAGAATACTACATGGTTATTAAAAAGCATGAGGTAAATCTGTGTGTAAACAAAGTAATCCATGTAAAGCGCTTAGCACAGTGTCAGGCACACAGCAAGGACTCAATGTTAGGTATTATACACTAATACAACAGATGTCCAGAATATATCTTAAAAAGTTACAAAACAATATTTCATTTATATAAAAACAATCAAAATTATATATATGTTTCATGCACAAGAAAAAAAAATCTGGATAGGCAAAATTGTAAAAGGCAGACGTGTAAGTGGTCCTTGTGTGAAGGGCTTCATTTATTAACACTGCATGTTTCCGTCTGAATTAATTTTATAATCAGATGTGTGTATACATGAATGTAATGTGTATTTAAATGTATGTGTAAAATATATGTGTATATGTATATGTATAATTAATTAATTCATTTATTTAAATTATGCTGCCATCAAGAACTAGTCCCCATTCCCAAATCTGTGCAATGCCTGGCTCAAGGATAATGGCCACAGGGTAGGTACCTGCATACCACTTTTGTAAGTTAAGTCCGGAGCATAAAGGATGAGAATAATGCAAAGAAAGCATGAAACAAGACAAGGGTCTAGTGATGAGGACTGGCGGCTTCCTCTGTGCAAGGCAATAATAACATAGAAGCTATAGAAGAACTATGATTCTATGGGTCCAGGAACACCAGGCTGTCAGCCCTAAGAGGGGAGGAATTTTTGCCTATTTTATAGGCATTCAATAAATATTTGTGCTTTGAGTGACTGACACAACAAGAGTGGATGGACAGATTCAGGTTTTGATCATCTCAGTGTAAAGGAACTAGTGAAGATTATTTTCACTATAGTCCCTTGTATATCTGACAATGAGCACAGATTACTTTTTAACTTAAAGGTATTTATTCAGATGCCAATAAAGGTTTTCTGGAGAAAAATATATATATAGAAAAAAAGAATATATACATTTCCTATCTTTAATCTACTCTGTGGATTCAAATTTTGCAGCCAAAGATAAGAAATCACGAAAAAAAAAATAGATAATATTTAAGATTAACTTATTTCTTAGGAGATCTGGCAGTCTACATCTACATTCATGTGGGAAACACAGAAAGTAAGTGAATGATTAACGTAATGTGAAATGCTGACCAGAACCCTGAAACTTCCTATATTTTCTTCTTTTAGGAACCAAAGATTCTGTGCCTGGGGCTCTCAAGAGTCATGGCTTCTAGTTCTACCCACTTAATATTGACAGCAGGGCAAGTTAATAATAAGAGCATATTATGTCTTACGATGACACCCAGCAGACTTGCCTCTTTCTAGGACAGGTTACACGGAAGCCACCAGCTCTCCCTAGACCCCCAACTGTAATTAGATTCCATATCAAACCATCATCTAGTTGAGGCATCAGTCCTAAAAACCCAGGGTCTGCACTCGGCACTGGATCCACTACATAGACACTAGATCCACTGAGGTCAAGATCTCCATGAGACAGGAATTTCATTCTACAACAAATACTGCAATGAGAGGGTATTAGTTATTTATATTCTAGGCACTAAGTTGGTTTTCATGGGGCAGGTCTAGACAAAGGCTAAATAACATCAAAGGCGTCCCAAAAGCCAAAAAATCAGGTTACATATTGCTTTTTAAAATGTGCCACCCTTGACAATCTAACAGTGCTCCAACTTTATCTTGAATTTCTTGCCAATGCAAGTAGCAAAACATGAAAAAATGGAAAAATAATGCAAAAACTAAAGGCAAGGAAAAGGCAACAAAGGTAAGGTTGAGTTACCTGCACTGGCTCCAGATACCGCTTTGGAAATGGCACTGCTGGAAATTGCTCTGTTTCGTTTCATGATCTCTTCAAATTCTGCTTCACTCACTGTAGTGGGCGGAGGGCCCGAATCTCGGCTGCACAGAAATAATACCATTCTTGATTGCCCACCTCCCTTATCATCTTTACCACATTCTATAATACCATGCTATTTGCTCTCCTGTGTAATGTCTTAAACGTTTTGTATGTTCATGTTCTCTTCACGGACAGGATTTGTGTCATGTACTTTTGTAACTCTGGGGTGACCTAATAGTGCTAGACATCCACAGCCTTCCTAATAGCCACTTATGATCAAGCTCCTTAAAAAGAGACATGAAATACAGAATGTAGGTCAAGAGTTTAAGATGTAAACAAAATACCAAATAAAAACATTATCCAATATTTTGTATTTCCCAGGACTCAACGCTATGACAACAGTTTCCACAGGGAAAACACAAAAATTCAGTGCTCCCTTCCTCAGGGAGAACAAAATGCTCTATTCACATTGTCTACCCTTGTACAACTGGCTCAGATCTGAAAGGAACAAGATAGTCTTACCTTCCATGGTGGTTATAGGGTGCCGAGGCCTTCATGTATGTATCTGGTGGAGGCCCCACTGTAGCATTTGGTGGGGGGAAGAAGGCTGGATTGAGGTGAAGGGCAGGTGGGATGGCCCCAGGGGGAGGTACAGCCAGATGAGGAGGTAATCGAGGAGGAGGGGGCATGAGATGCTGGTAGTGAATGCCAGGAGGAGGAGGAGGGACCCCAAAACTTGAGGAGAGAGGTGGTGGAGGTGGAATTGGGGGTGGAGGCAGACCCATCAGGGGGAGGGCTGAAGGAGGACGATTGAAGTAAGGTAGCACGCTGGGGGGCTTATCCACACGGGCAGATGAGGGTACAAGGTTCTCAGAGGGTGTGGCCCGTCCATCAGCAGAATCACTAGAATCTCGGGAGTGGGCCCGTGGAGGTATTCCTATGAAGCAAAAAGGAACTACCGTTACTGCGCAGGCTTTAGACATACCCATGGGACCAGCTCACCCTTCAGTAAGAAGCAGCTGACACCATACTAAGAAAGGTGACAGGTGGCTGAAAAAGAAGGTAAAATCATCTACTATCTTCTCTTTAGTATCAGAGAAAAAGGTCAGAAGTCACTTAGTTAAGACATAAACCGAGAAACCATTACCCTCAATTCTGCATGTCAAAGAACGCTTTTTATCCAGAATTCTGGGCTTCACATTTAATTTGTCCTTAGATTTCTTTTATATTTCTAAGTGCAGAAGGATCCTGATAACCCATGAGAAAACGACTGTGTTAAAGTATGTTCATTACTGTTCAGCTGGATTCAAGCTGATTTGATAAGAGTTCAGGGCCTCTCTCCTTAGACTGGTCCTAATCAACCTTCTCTATCCTGCTGTACAGTTGGAATTTTCCCCTTGCCAAGGCACTTTGGCTAGGGAATTTGAGGGAAGAAAAAGGAAGGGCAGGGGATGGATGACATTTCCTCCATCCACATACCAAAACCAGTGACTGGCATGGAGTAAAGGCATACAATGAAGAGTAGGAGACTGAAGGTTGAACAGTAAAGAAAAAATGGGAGACAAGCCAACAAAAGATCTGCCACAGAACAAGCAGATGGTACACAGCCAACAGCAGGGACTCCTAGCACGAGCTTGGTACAAAACATGCTGCAAATATGGGAACTCCCACTACATTTCAATGGCCCAAATGCTCTACCCCACAGAGCAGCGTACCAGGAACATCATCACAACATACTGGTATGGTGTTATACACAACAGGAACTCAAAGCATGTTTGTATACAGCTGGAAACATGGCTGACACTGTCAAGTCACTTGGTTAAACATGTTCCCTCTCCAATTTCATAGCCTACTCTAAACCTGATTAACATGGCCTCCAACAGGAGAACATGATCACATGGCTTTGGCAGTAGTAGAAGTAGAAAGATGCTGTTAGCAGACAAGTGTGGGGAGAAAGAAAAGTGCTCCTTTTCTGAAACGTGTAAGCCCTAGCTCCTGGTGAAAGAGTAAGGTAGAATTAATCACCCTAGCAACCACTTTGGTTTCTGTATTGTAGGATATCACCAGTGCCTATCATAGGACTTTCTTGCTTTTTGTCTCAAACACATAGCAACTTGCTTCTTCCTCAAGTTCTCTCAAAATGAAGGAAGAAGAGATATTAGCAAGTATGAGTTAGCCACCTTCCCAACTGAAAGGGTTCTGTTTGTATCTATGGTTACACATCCCAAGAGTAGCAACGATTTTTAAGCAAAGGAAGTCCAGAGGCCAAGTCCACCAACATGATATAGCAGAAAGACACCACTCAGTTATCACCATCATTTCAATAAAGAAAGGTAACACACCAAGGAGTGAACAGTCAAGTGGAGGCAGAAAAGTTACCCCCGATGAGGCTGAAAAATTATGCATCTTAGGAAAGTCTGAAGAGGAATTATAGAAAAGACTCTGAACACAAGGGACTTGAAGAATCACGGTGTCAAGGAAGAAGTGTGTGTCTTCAAATCCAGAACAACAGAGCTCACCCCACATCCATCTGAGCTCTCAATCTAGTTAAAAGAACAACTGTTCCTATGCAAGAGAGAAGAGGCCATATTTTCACCTTCAATCCATCAATACAAGGTCTCAGCAGACCATCCAATCAATTTAAGGCACTATTTTAAGAGCAGGACTCTGACCACCCCCCTCCCACTCCCCTCCACTGTAGTAAAAGAAAAGTAAAGGCAGTTGGCTGTTTCAGGCAGGGCCTTGCAGGGTGGCTGCACCTTTGGAGGTCAGGACAATCCAAGTTCTGCTCCTCAGGTTTCGCAGGTTCAGAATCTCAATTTTAACAGTTCACCCAGGGGTAATTGAACCTTAGGAGATTGATTCACACTAACCAAACTCACAAGAGACTGATTCATAAACCAGAATGCCAATTTATTAATTTACAATGAGAAATGTAACTGCCAAGCAGACCGGAATACTTGTGTCGGCTGGTCAGCGCATTCTCTTCCCAGTAGGAGAGCCTAGTTGGGAAACCAAATCAGTATCAGAAGGTGACTTGGTGAGTACAGTCAGAATAAAGGGAATAGGTGAACTTAAGGGACACTCTCAGGTAACTAAGATAGTGTAATGCAACTTACTTTATAATGGGAGATACCTGCCAAGCAGACTAACATATTCAGGGAATTGAAAGGGCATCCCTGAACAATTACCTGGAGAAACATTATTAAGTTCTTATTCTCCAGTACTCCTTTGGTCAACTCCTGGCAGAGTGCCCGTCCTATCTATGTTTATGTGATGTTTATGACAACATTACAGCCATCTCTACATAACTTACCTACATTTTAGGGTGGCTGCTGCTTGAAAATTTAGAGGCATATCTTACAATTAAACCCATTCACTATACACTGATTTTTTAAAGTAGAAACACACAATTTAGAGTTGACGGAAACTTTAAACATCATGTATCTAGTTCAAATAGGGAAATAAGCCCTAAGCAGTAGAGTGACTTGCCCAAGGTCACATGATTTAATGGCAGAGCCAAGCTGGAACCTGAATCTACCTCATTCCCAGCAAATACTGATCACACCACCACCCGCAACCACCACCACCCTCTCCCAACTCCTCCACATTGTAGGCTGAGCCTACACCACAGAACACACACCCACAGCCTTCCCCCCTTCAGACAGATGGTCTCCACGTACCCCCTCTTGGGACTCGGACGCACTCACGTTTCCGAGCCTGTGCCTCAAACTGTGACAGGTTCTGCCTAGTGGCTGGCCTCACATCCACTTTTTCTCCATTGAGAACTTTTCCTGGCAGGAGTTCCAACAATTTGTGGACAGAGTTTTCAGAGGCTACCACCACCTCAGCATACCTTGAGGAAGAAAAATAAAAAAGGAATGAGATCTAGACAAATGAGAGAGGAACAGAGAAATTCTCTTCCACTTTTGGTGAAAGCTGGTAAAGCAAAGGATATTTTGCTATTATTAAACATGCACACATACAAAACTACCAACAAAAAGGTGTCAGCCTACAATCTTCCTACTTGAAATTAGAAATCAGCTTTCTTTGCCCCTCAACAGATGAATGTTCTACAGTGCAGCTAGGTCCCCATTCTAAGACAGCTTGCTAAAAATCAAAGCAATAAACTGGGCTAGGGGCTGGGAGGATTAAAATCCAAGGCTAAAACACAGTGCAGATCTGTTATTCCAATGGTTACAAACTAAAAGGGGCTTCTCAAACCCAGACCTCACCCTTTGGACTGGCCATTTGCTCGATTCTCTGCAAATTTCAATTCCACCACATCATAGACTCCTATAGAGCGAATAACCTGGATCAGCTGCTGGTCTGTGGTCCACTAGGGCCGGCAAGATGAAAAAGGAAGAAGCGTCAAGAGCCACACCCCCTTCTCCCCAGAATGTCCCAACCCTTCCCCCAAACCTAGAATTCTAATCATAGCCATGACCTCCCACAGGAAACCCAAAAGCCCATCAATATTTCAATGAGTGCAGGCTTTTCTTACTGTCCTCGCCCATAAAGAACTCCAAGAAAACCCACCCCTCTCCAATCCCCATCTTTAGAGACTGAAAAGATTAAAACTTATTTTAACTTTGACTGCCACACTTAGGCTGTCTGGTCATCAGTTCAAACACTATTAGCATCTTTTAATTATAGAACTGATAAGCTACAGTTGCCCAATGTCAGAAACTTTTCCCTCAGTACATACATTTCCTAATTTGGAAATAAGAAAACCACCACCAGCCCAGAAACATGTCACACAGTAACTTGCAGAACACCACCACCTACCCCAAGTGTACTAGAGCTACCAAGGTCTTTGATCCCTGTCACCCATCATTATCACAGGACCAACTAATGACCACCAAGAGTTCAAGGTGTCCACTCTGAAATCTCATCCCACAGATGACCCTGCTAGACATAAAGCCCCAGGGTCAGGGGTGGTAACAAGATGGCAGAAAAAGCAACTACCCACTTAATCATTGCTTTCTTCGGCATCAGTACGTCCTCAGGATAGTTCTCTTTCAGAGATCAATCCAACCTGATCCCAGGAAAAAGAAATCCAACCCCATCAGAGCACAAAACAGTGCAACAGTGGTTTTTGAAAATGCCATCACCTCCCAGTGCTCTCCCTCCAGCCCTCCCATAAGCCTTTTTGGATACCCATGCTCACCCAGGAAAAGCTGCCCACATAAACAGCAGCTCGCCTATTACGCAGGCCACTGTAGGTGTACAGAATTGCAGGGGTCTTGTTATTGGGCTTGGGAGATGGCTCCTGGCGAACAGGAGGAGGTGGCTCAGTGCTGCTGCTTCTGTCATCTGAGGGTTGTGAGGTGGCTGTCAACACGTCGTCATATAGGTCAATCTGATCTGTATTGTTGAACTCTGGATCCTAAGAAATGAGGGGTTGGCAAAAGTGGGTTTGCAGACCTTTCATTTAGTTCATTCTGTTTCACTCTAGTTCACTTAGAACCTAATCAAAGACTTCAGAAAACAATGTACAAAATGTCCTTGTCCAATTCTAGGAAACTAGGTAAGAAAACTCTCTTATTTAAAACTATTTCACTTAATTATGCTTATGTAGGTTTTTCTCCAAAGACCCTGTTAGTTGTCTGCAATGTTTCTGGCTCTAGCCACCTGGGAGAATTAAAGGTATATGATGATTAAACAAGAATGCACATGAATAATGCAGAGATCCATCTACTACTGTTATCAACAAAGTCAGCTTCTACAGACAATATGTAAGATATCACTAAAGAAAACTTAATTTCAACATCATATGCTATTTCCAAAATCAAGAGTTACACAAAACTTACTATTCTATTTAATAAGAAATAGAGTGTATTTATTTAGAAATAGAAAGCAAGGGAAAAACATGTTAAAATGGGAATGGAAATGCAAAAAAGAATGGGAGTTACTGGTTTAAATTATTTGATTTACACAAATGATTTGGGAAGCTCTAAGACTCATGGTACATAATCCCATCTTTCTTATAACCATCAAAAAAAAAAACATTAAAAGGTGGGGGCGATAACCTTGGGGGGTTTTTCCTTACTAAGTTCTATTTCTCAAGTGACATGTAGATCTAATACATGACACCATATAAAATACATTTTTGAGCGATACCAGCCATGTTCAATGATACACAAAAACAATGAAAAGGTCTCTAAAACATAAGGGTCACAAGAGAGAACCATCTATATCATAAGCTATGTCACAGTAAGCATTTACAATGTAAATGTGTATTCTGGAAGATATAAAAAATATACTTTTTGCCTATGTGATATATTACTGTTATAAATTGAATGTTTGTGTCCCCCACTCCCACCCCCACCCCGATGCATATGTTGAAACCCTACCCCGCAATGTGATGGTATTAGGAGATGGGGCCTTTGCGAGGTAATAGAATTAGATGACGTCTTGAGGGTGGAGCCCTCATGAATGAGATTAGTACCCTTATAAGAGTCAAGAGAGAGCTTGCTTGCTCTGCTCTGCTCTCTCTCTCATGTGAGGATACAGTTAGTGGTCTACAACACAGAAAAGTGCCCTCACCAGAATCCAAACCTGATTTCAGCTTTCCAGCCTCCAGAACTATGAGAAATAAATTTCTGCTGTTTATAAGCCACCCAGTTTTTGGTATTTTGTTATAGAAGCACTACATAGGGTGCCTAACCCTATATACCCAAAATCCCACAACCATAATAACTACTATCAAGGGATCTCAATGTTTTCAGATTTTGCAATGTCATTATCTCAGACAAGTACTTTTTTTCAGGTAACACTCTAATGTTCAAATAATGCAAAAGATGGTGCTGCCAAAATGACAGAGACAAGGAGAAGCTCAAAGTGTTTTAGGAAATCTACAGTTCATTCATGTCACTGTGGCCTTTTTAAAAAAGTGAATAAAGGAAAAACCAACATTAGGTAACGTGTCTAGTTCTCTGGCGAGTCATTTCCTCTAATCAAACTGAGGACAGGAAGCTCCTATGACTTTCTCCCTTTAACAC
The DNA here is from genome assembly GCA_004027375.1 of Macroglossus sobrinus. NCBI lineage: Eukaryota > Metazoa > Chordata > Mammalia > Chiroptera > Pteropodidae > Macroglossus > Macroglossus sobrinus. The sequence continues at coordinate 143,580 of PVKZ01002028.1, forward strand.
CATCACAAGAACTGCTGACTCGGAAGTGAGACTAGAGAGACTACAAAATTCATTCTTAGTCCTACAAATCATCACAATCTTTTAGAAACAACCTTTTAGTTTCTCAGTTTATCTGAAGTACAATGGAATGACATTCACACTAAGATAATACTATTGGATTGTTTTGCCAGTCAAAGGGGAAAGGATTCTACTTCCTGAGGCATGTAAGGAATTTCAAATATCACGAATACTCTAAGAAACCCCAAAGAGATGAGTTTAAACCATGTAAAAATATCAGAAAAAGAATGGCAAAAGAAAGTAAAATTTTTAGAGAAAACTTAAAAACAAGAAAAGGAACCAGTGAGGCAAATAAACACAGGAAGACTGCTCTAGGCAGGCAAATCTATAAATAAGAATTTTGCATAAAAATGGGTATGTTAAGAATGAGGAGAGAAGCTAACACTGCAGAGTGCAGGGTGAATAATAAACTGAATAAGGTGAAGACGGCTAGGGCTAATAACTTAGATTGTGTGTAAAATATTTCATAGCCCTGATATTTCAAACTATTCCAACTCTAGATGAATCACTTATTTATTTATTCATGTACTAGCTATGGTGATTTGCCCTCGTAGTTCAAGGCACAGTAAGAACTTAGAAAACACATGATTCTCTCCAATGCTCTAATTCTTGGAGAGCACTACTTCATACCAAATCTAGAATTTCAAAATGGAAATTCTTTAAAAGGAATAAGGAAACACACTATCTTGGATAGTTGGTGAAACCAAATTGGGATTCCTTCTATACTGTATCTCTGATTCAGAGACATGTGTTTGAAAGTTGTAATAAAAAATTACCACTGATAATTGGGTAGCAAACTAACATGCAGATTTGGATAACTCAGAGAGGAAATCCCCCATACTGTAGGCCTAGGCAAACTATCCACTCTTTCAGGGTGCCTTAGAGAATGATAGACTCCATCCTGGAAGACCTATTGTATGGATTAACTTACCACTTCAAGAAACACAAAAAGAAATGAATGCAAAATTGTCGTTAAGATTCAAATGGTCTTTCTGGGCCATAAAGCCTAGTTCAAAGAAGTTGGCAGGAACTGTTCTGATGTACAGAGAAAGCATGTTGAGGATTCTGTTGAGGATTTTATTGAAGAAACAACTTATCAAGTTGAGTTTGGATTTAAATCTGCTACCACCACCAATTCATTTTACCTTTTCAGCTGGTAAGACAGAAAAACAGGTAATGGCCTGTTTACCAAATAAGCTGGTGATTTATGCAGTGACAAATTAGGTTAAAGCAGAACCTAATTCTACGAATTAATTAAGTGAACAATACAATGTTTTACATGTATCATAGATGACATTCCAGGAAGATTAAAAAGAAACTATGTTTTTAATACTGAGTAAATATCTCAGGAAGAATTTTGTGTTTAATTGTATAGGGAAAATTGTGATTGTCTCATGAAGCTTCTTGGTTAACAAAAAAGAACTTGCAGAATTTTGAATTTAAATAAGAGCTTCCTCACTGTATGCTCAATGTTCTTACCTTCCAGCCCCCTTTGCCCGGTATCTGAGGGAAGTAATAAAGCCTAGGAATTATTTTTCTCAAAGCAACCTACTTCATACCATTGTTTCTTTTCATTGCAATCACAACTAAAAAGTTTTGGCTTTATAATTACCATTTCCACAGTTCTCGCTTCACACCCTCCTTCTTCCCTGTCACTGTCCATTGTCCTCAACCACCAGAACACACCTCTTTTGAGCACAGAGATGCCCTCTTTCCCCCTTTTACCTCACTAGTCCCCTCAAGTGCCTAGCAAACAGAAGTAGCTCAATAAATACTTGTTGATGGAAGTAAAGAAGATAATGAGGCATAGCGCCTAGTTCAGAGCGCCTGCCTGTCTTAGCACTAGGAACAGAAATGAAATGCTCAGGAGAGAGGCAGCTCTCAGTTACTTTTCCAGAGCCTTTCTCCCCAGTCCAACAGAGCAGCTGTGAGTCTCAAGACTCTCGACGTAACAGGAGTGAAGTAGCTCGGCAAGACAGGCATCTGCAGCTCGTGCTATAAGAGATCAGAGTCGGCACCATGGAGTTCCACTTAGGAACTGTGTTCATTTTCCCTGGAGAGCAAAGTACATGTGACGAAGTTTTGGTGCGTGGATCAGCTTGGGGTGAATCAGTAACATTCTTAAAACCTTATATGACACTATCTGCACTAGCTGCTTCAGTCTAAGCCTGCTTCTAACAATCCTAGTCAGACGGAAACTTTATAATTTCTTTAGCAGCCTCCAAGTAACATTGAAACCAGCTTTGCCAAAAATTAACTCATTTACAGGGGGAAAAAACATACCTACCCCAACCTTCCACAAGACATAAGACATTCAAAATCTGTACTTTCTTCAACTTGCCAAGCATCAAATATTGTCTGTTTGGTATATATGCCTACTAGATTTCCCCACACCATCTTTGCTCTACCTTTAAAAAGTCTTTTTCAACAAAAGAGACCGGAGAACACAAATTGTTAAGAGCAATGACTTCTACTCTGACAAAGCTGTGACCATTGGAGAAGATCTATGTCTTGCTGATGACCTACAACTTGTACCACATAAGAAGTTCTGAAATCTCATTTTCTCAGACCAAATGTAGCTAGACCTGTGGTCAAGGACCCTATTCTGCTCATCTCCCAAAGTGACTCAGCAGCACTGTTATAAATCTACAGAAGGGAGCCAATTCTACCAAAGAAACCTTCCTCTTTTCTTGCTATCTTGTGTTAAAAAACTATAACTTGTTAAAAAGTAGTAAAAGTCAAAGTAACATGAAACTCAGGAAAGTAATGGTTTGTAACTAAATTAATATACCAAACTTGTTGCAAAATTTAAAATTTTTCATGTATTCAGGCCAATCGGCACCCACTCCAGTTTACCCAAGACACAGGAAAAGGACGATCAAAAAGTATAACTGGTGAAGCTGTATAATGGGTACAAGGACATGACACAATTCTACTTTTGTGTTTTTAAATCTTCACATTAAAAAGGAATAATGCATTAAAAAAATTTTTTTAATGTAAACTAATGCCAAGTAACAACAATGGCATGTATTTCAACCTCTTCTGTTGCCTCATATCAAAGTCAGGGTCCAAGCAGTATACTTTCCTTCTCTACCCTGTTCTTTTTATCCCCTTTCTCGATCCTTATGTGTACCCATTAAAAGACACCAATAGGAAAAAGACAGTTTACTGAAGTAGAATGAGTTGAAAACAATTCAGATAAGACATTAATAAGTTTTAAATAGTGGCTTTGGAACATTCTTGATATTTGACTTCAGGAACTCAGATTTGAACCTATATATGAGATTACTGTATAACGTTCCTTAATGTTACATAAAGAGACCAACAAATCCAACTCAGGTTATGTGAGTGGGTCTACACCAGCTTTTTAACTGGTTTGTCCAAAACCTTTACCTCTCCCCTCAACACCCAAACAATTAAGAATCATCAATAAAATGTTACACCAAAATACCTATAGACTTAAGACTTGGCTCAAGCTACTTATAGAAGATGTAAAATAATCAAAATAAAGCGAAAATTAAATGTCACAGTATCTTTTATAGTGTGACTTCACACTACCTTAAAGAAGAGGGGACTGACTATATTTTTCCAGCTGCAGTTTGAGAGAATCTCAAAGGAATAGGTATCAAAATTGTCCTCATGAATATTACAAAAAACACAATTCTGATTTTAAATGTAGTGTTTGAGGAGACATATATCTAACTTCGGCTTCCTGGGGCAACAAGTTCCACAGGTTGATTCACCAATCTATTAAACCTAATTTTTATTTGCTCTTAAATCAAAGCCTTTAAAATTAAGCCTGGAGGCTTATATTAACATAAAGCGGAGTGGTCAGAAGCCTTGAAATTGAAAGTCTGTGCTAAAGGAACAATTTTAGATCCGATGAGGCGTGTTCAGGCCAATCCTCAAGGACTGGTGGCACAATCGGGAACCACCGCAAGTCCGCTGGAAGTGATTCTTCAGCGGATCCAGGAAAATCCCAATGCTCCCATTGACCCCTCACCTGATTGAACTCCTCGTCAGCGTATATATCAATCAAGTCCACTCCTTCTGACATGGCTCCGGAAGGCAGACCGCGAGCCCGGAGAATGAACAAAGTAAGAAAGATGCCACTGAGGAGAGAGGCAAGAGTTAGATGGCATGAGGGTCCCGGGTTAGAAAGAGGGCAATGGTTGCCAACCTCCCGTCTCCAGAGACGCAGCCTCCTGGCGGCCCGAGCTTGGCCCCACCCGCTCCGCCCCGCCCCCGGCCTCGCGCCGCCCCTCGCTCTCCCAGGCCGCCGGGGCTCGCGGGGCTCGCTGCCCATCACCCTCGGGCCCGACCCGAGCTGCGCTGCAGCTGCCTGTGGCGCGACGCGAGCGCCAGGCCTCTGCCTTTATGGGCCCTCGGACAGCGCTGTGGAGAACGCCCGCGGCGAGGCCCGCAGCCCCAGCCCAGCGCACCTGCCTAGGCCCCGGGGCGGCCCCGGCTAAAGTCCCCGAGGTCCCCGGAGCTCCAGCCACCTCCGCGCCGCACCCAGGCCAGGTCCTCGCCCCCGGCTAGGCCCGCCCCGCTCCCTCCCCACAAACCCGGCCCAGCGCCCTCGGCCCCCTCCCACAAAGGCCCGCGCCTCCCTCCGCCCGCCGACTCCGGCTGCCCCGACCTCAACCGACCCCCTCCCCGCCTCAGCATCGGCTCCGAGCCCTCTTCCGGCCCAGCCGGCCCCCGGCCGCGCGCCCCCGTTACCGGGAATATGGCGGCGGAGGCGGCGAGTCCGGACTAGGCCCGAAGCGCGCGAACCGCTCTCGGTCCCCAGGTCCCGCCTTCCCCCCCCACCCCGCCACCGGCGTCACACGCACAGCCACTTCCGCCACACGCAGAGACGTTTCTTCCGGCTCAGGGCGCATTTTCGGCAGAGCCGGCGTCCGGGAGTTCCCGGAAGTAGCTGGCTCGCGGGTTTCTGGTACGGGTCAGGAAAAATGGCGGTGGCCACCGTGTTCCCGGCTCTGTCGCGGGTGAGGAGAGTGGCTGTCCTACGGCACTGGGCGGGCCACTGTGAGGACTGAATCTCGTCATCCTCTTCAGTCTTGGAGGCGGCGAGGGACATCCAACTGCCTGATAGCCCAGGGCAAGGGCAGGTCTAAGGAGAGGTTGATCTTGCAAATTAGTAGATGCAAGTCGCTTCCACCCTTTCCCGAGCCCACTGTGTGCCTGTCTTGTAGTACCGTTGAACGATCAGGCTTCCTTCCAGACCCAACTTGGATTTCACCTATTTCCCCCGTGGAGCTGGCCAGATCGCCTCTGGCCAGTTCTTAAGTCTCTCTGCCTTTAGGTCTTTTCTAATACCTCTCATGATTTCACACCGCATTCTACGATCTTTCTTTTTTTTTAATGTAGGTGTTTACCACTGTAAACTTCTTACTACTGCTTTTTGCTGCATCTCATACTATTTTGTATGTTATGTCTTTTGTCTCAAAATATTTTCTAATTTACTTTTTGATTTTTTCTTTGATCTATTTGAACCATTAGTTGTTTTAAGAGTGTGTTGTTTAATTTTAACATATTTGTGTATTTTCCAGTTTTCTTTCTGCTATTGATTTCTAGTTTTTTTTCCACTGTGGTCAGAAAAGATCTATAATTTCAGTCTTAGACTTGTTCTTTAACTTAATGCGAACTATCCTGGAGAATATTCCCAGTGTGCTTGAGAAGAATGTGTATTCTTGCTGCTGTTGGGTGGAATGTTCTGTATATATCTGCTTGGTTCATTGGCTCTATAGTGTTGTTCAAGTCCTCTGTTTCCTTAATGATCTTCTGTCTGGATGGTCTATCCACTTTTGAAAGTTGGGTAATGAAATCTATTATTGTGTTGCTATTTTTTTCAGTTCTGTCAACGTTTGCTTCATATATTTGGGTGCTCTGATGTTGGTTGCATATAGATTGATAATTGGTATATCTGCCTGATGAATTGGCCTTTTATCATTACATATGGTCCTTTATCTCGTGGCAGTTTTTAACTTAAAGTCTATTTTTTTCTGATATAAGTAAGGGCATCTCTGCTTACTTTTGGTTACCATTTGCATGGAATATCTTTTTTCATCATTTCACTTTCAACCTATGTATAGCTTACATCTAAAGTGAATCTGTTGTAACAATGTAGTTAAATCTTGTTTTATTTTTTTATTTTTATCCAGCCACTCTATTATGTATTTTGGTTGAGGAGTTTAATATATTTACATTTAAAATAATTACCAATAGGGAAGAACTTAATATTTCTATTTTGTTGTTTTCTGCATATATTGTAGCTTTTCTATCCCTCTTTATCTCTCTTGCTGTTATCTTTTGTGTTTCACTGATTTTTTTTTTTTTTTTGTACAGACAGCTTTGATTTCTTTCTGATTTTCTATTGTGTATCTTCTATAGGTATTTTCTTTGTGGTTACTGTGGGGCTTACACAAAGCATCTTATATTCTATTGTAAGCTGGTAACCGTTTAAATTCAATTTCATACAAAAACTGCTCTTTAACTCCTTCCTACTTTATATTATTGATGTCACAATTACATATTTTTATATTATGTATCCATTAACATAGTTTTTTGAAAATGTTTTTGTTTTTACTTCCATATCATTATTGAATTTATGCGTCACCATTATAAGATTACAGTCTTCTGTATTTTTCAAGTATTTACCTTTACCAGTGAGCTTTATGCTTTCAGATGCTTTCGTGTTGCTGTCTAGTGTGCTTTAAATCTTTGGGCTTCTTGAATTTGAATGTCCTTTTCTTTCCCTGGATTTGGTAAGTTTTTGGCCATCATTTATTCAAATGAGCTTTCTGCTTCTTTCTCTCTTCTTCTGGGACTCCTATAATGTGTATAATAGTCTGCTTTTTGATATCCCACAAGTGTCTTGAGTGTACTTCACTCTTTTTCATACTTTTTTCTTTTTCTTTCTCCAATGGGTAATTTCAAATGACCTGTCTTTGAGGTTGCTGACTCTTTCTTCTGTTTGGTTCTTTTTAATATTTCTCTTGGTTGATATTCTCATTTTGTTCACACATTGTTTTTCTGAGCTCATTGAATATCTTGGTAGCAGTTATTTTGAATTCTTTGTCAGGTAATTCGTGTACTTCTTTCTTTAGAGTTGTTTTCTTGAGATTTATTTTGTTCCTTTGATTGAGTCATGTCTCCTTGTTTATTCTCATCTTGTGAAACTTTATGTTGGGACCCACGCATTTGAAAAAATAGCCAACTCTCCCAGTCTTTTTGTACTTACTTTATACCAAGAGACCTTCACCAATCAGCCTTAGTAGAGATTCCAGGGGCCTTTTAATTCTTTTGAATGAATATGTATTTTTTGGATTTGTGCATGTCAGTTCCCAATTAGAGGAATTTACTGGCTTCTTTTGTCAGGAGCACATAATCTTTTGCTTTTTCTGTGTCTGTCTGTGGTACTGCAGGTTCTCGAGTTGCCACAAGCCTCCAAGCTCTTTTGTTTTCAGCCCCCAGGCTTCTATTGTATCCCAGGTCCCATAAAGGAAATTGGTCCGAGTTGCTGTGAAGTTGCTCTCTCTGTGGGAGGAGAATGTGGGGCTGCCTATTCTGCCATCTTGCTGATGTCACCACTGTCTCATCACATCTTAATAATTTTTGCCTTTCTCTAGATTGGGAACCCTTGGGGGATTAGGGTCTATGCCATCACTTTATGCTCAAATTTTAACACAGGCAAATGACTGGAATACAAATCATACCATAAGAATTTTAGGGGGCTGCAAAGGAAGGAGAAAATATTTCTACTGGAGAATTTCTAGAAGGGCGCCAGTTAAGAACATGTTTTCTGTCAGAGCTAGGTTTCACTTCTAACTGCAAGTTACTATTTGGGTGAACTGGGTAAATTTTTAACCTCTGTAAGCCTTGACTTCCTAGGCTGTGAAGTGGGGTCGTAACAGTATAACTTCTTAAGGACTGAATGAGAAGGAATGCATTTAGTACCTAGTGTGTTGAATGAATGACAATGGTATTATTTGCTGTTATCAATATATTTGTGGTTTGTTTCAGATGCTTGCTCTATCAAGGCGCCACGTAGTATCTCCTTTGCTCGGTACAACATCATTCAGACGCTTCTACAGAGGTGACAGCCCAACAGATTCCCAAAAAGATATGATTGAAATCCCTTTGCCTCCATGGCAGGAGCGAACTGATGAATCCATAGAAACTAAAAGAGCCCGCCTGCTCTATGAGAGCAGAAAAAGAGGAATGCTGGAAAACTGCATTTTGCTTAGGTAGAGGAACATGAGTCTTTTGCTATCACTTTTTTTTGACTGGAGACAGCCTTTCAACTTCTTTCTCTTTCCTTTTGTAGCCTCTTTGCTAAAGAATATCTGCACCACATGACAGAGAAACAGCTGAACCTCTATGATCGCTTGATTAATGAACCCAGTAACGACTGGGATATTTACTACTGGGCTACAGGTACTGATAAGCAGCATAATGTGAAAAATAGGATGATTTGGGCTAATTTGAGTCTGGAATTATAACCTAGGCAATTTTTTTTTTTTAAATTTATATAATAGACACTCAACCCAAATACTCTTCAAATTTTTCCAAAGTGTACCAAATTTATTAAGATTCTTTATAAGCAGTAGAAATCTATTCTGGGTAACTTAAGCAAAAATGGAATTTAGTGAAATTGTATGGGAAGCTCACAGGGTCAGAGGGAAGGTTGAAGGAAAACTAGACGGAATGGAGTAGAACCAGACGGTTCTATAATCCGCAGAGCAGGAGTTCTTCAGTAGTCCCATTCTGGCACTGCCTTTGAAGAACGAATTCTCACTGTGTTTAGTTAGGATTAGCTTTGGCTGTGAGTGAAAAAAAAAATCCAAAACAATAATAGTTTTAAGCAAGACGGAACCATATTTCTCTTTCTCATAACAGAAGTCCAAGGTAGGCATATAGAGTGGTTTCAAAAAGTTACAAGGTCTAGATTCCTCTTGACTTGATACTCCTTCATCCCCAACGTGTGTTGTCTACCTTGTGATCCAAGGTGGCCGCTGGGGCTCTATCTGTCATGCCTATATTTCAGCCAAGAAAAAAGTGTATAGAAGAGCACACCCATTCTTTATGGATCCTCAGGAAGTTTGACACCATACTTCCACTTAGTTTCCATTGGCCACAGTTTAGTCACATGACTACACCTCACTATAAGAAAGAAAGAATATAGTCTATTCCATATGTTCAGCTAAATTGGGGATTCTGCTATCAAGGAAAAAGTGGGAGAATGGATATTAGGGGGTAGCTCATTCCATTTCTGTCACACTCTGGGTCTTCTGTTTTTCTTTCCACTCAATATTTGTATCATAAAATTGAAGCCATGCTGTAGGTTCCAAGTATAAAATGTGATAATGGATTATGCTTTTGGTATTATGTCTAAGGACTTGCCTGATCTAATGTTACAAAGATTTTCTCTATTCCAGGAAATTTTTAGTTTGGAATCAGCTATTCAGTTTCTCAAAAAAAAAAAAAAAATCCTACTTGGATTTTGATTAGGCTTGTGTTAAATCAGTAAATGAATTTGAGAAGATTCTTTCAGCAATTTAGAATTGTCTAGTCTATGAACTTGCTATATCACCATTTATACAGGTCTTATTTGATTTTTTTAATCGGTATGTTATCTATTGCATAACAAATTATCTTAAAACTTACTGGCTTAAAACAACCTACATTTATTATCTCATAGTTTCTGTGGGTCTGGAATCCAGGCATGGCTTAGCTGGTTCCTAAGCTTTAGTCCTGTCACAGGGTGTCAGCCCAGTGTCTGGGTCTCCTCTGGAGGCTCAGCTAGGGGAGAATCTGCTTCAAGCTCTCTCTGGTGTTGGCAGATTTGGTTCCTCATGGGCTCTTCAGTCCTCGCTAGCTGTTGCCCAGAGGCTATCTTCTGTTCCTTGTCACAAGGGCCTCTCCCACATGGCAGCTTGCTTCCTCAAGTGTGCAAACCAGGAACAGAGTCTGCTAACAAGATAGAAGTCTCAGTGTTTTGTAACCTGATCACAGCAATGACATTCATCATATTTGCCAAATTCTATTGGTTAGAATCAAGTCGTTAGGTCCAGCCACATTCAAGGATGGGGATCACACAAGGACATGATAGCAGGAGGCAGAGATCGTTGGGGGCCATCCTAGAATTCTGCTTTCCACAACCAGCATTTTATAGTTTTCAGCATATTTTGCAGATTTATAGCTACATATTTAAACATTTTGGTGCTATTATAAATGGTACTTAATTTTTTTTTCAATTTTGCATTTTTGGCAGGCTATAGAAATACAATTGATTTTTGTATACTGACTTTGTATACTGTGACCTTGCTAAACTCAGTTCTAGAAGCTTTTTTATGGATTCTTTAGGACTTTCTATGTAGACAGTTGTGTCATCTGTAAACAGAAGTAGTTTTCTTGTTTTCCAATCTGTATGCTTTTTAAGTCTCTTACTTGCCATATTGTGCTGTTTAGGACCTCCTGTGTAATGTTGAATAGCAGCGTTGAGAGCAGATATCCTTGCCTCGTTCCCAGTGTTAGGGGGGAAATACTCAGTTTCTCACCATTAAATATCAAACGTATTTGTTCACGGTAGGTAAGTTTTAAATGCCTTTCATCAGGTTGAGAAAATATCCTTTTGTTTCTAGTATTTTGAGTGTTTAATCATAAATAAATGTTGAATTTTGTCAAGAGCTTTCTAGGCATCTCTAGAGATGACAATTTCTTAGTGATGTGATTTTTTTCCCTTTGGTTTATTGAGATGATTGATTGATTGATTTTCAAATATTTAACCAACCTTGCATTCCTAGGATAAACACCACATGGTCATGATATGTATTGTTTGATTTAATCCACTAATATTTTGGAGAGCATTTTGTATCTGTCTTCATGAGGGTGTTGGTGTGTAGTTTTCTTGGAAGATTAATCATCTGGTTTTGATCAGGGTGATACTGGCTTCATAAAATGCGTTGTGAAGTGCTCTCTCCTCTTCCATTTTCAGAAAGAATTTGTAGAGAATTGGTATTATTTCTTCCTTAAACATTTGATAGCATTTGCTAGTGAAGCCATCTGGGAGTTTTTTCATTGAAAGTGTAAAGTCAAATGTTTTTTAATAGATATGAGACAATTCAAGTTATATTTTTATTCTTGGATGAGATTTGTTAGTTTGTGTTTCTCAGCAAATTTGGCATTTCACATACATTGTCGAATCTATGGACATAAAGTTGTTTGTACCATTCCCTTTTTATTTTCATGTCTGAAGAGCTGTAGTGAGGTCCTTCTTTTATTTCTAACATCGGTAAACTGTAGGCTTTTTCTTTTTTTCTTGACAAGTCTGACTAGAAATGTATCACTTCTATTAATCTTTCCAAAGAACTAGCTTTTGATTTCATTTATTTTCTCTATTTTTCTGTTTTAAATTTCATTGATTTCTTCTCTTATACTTATTATTTCATTTTTTCTGCTTATGTTGGGCTAATTTGCTCTTCTTTTTCTAGTTTTCCAAGGCAGAAGCTGAACTGTTGACTTCCTTATTTAGAAAAACATTTAAATTTCCTTCTAAGCACTGCTTTAGCTTCACGTTACAAAGTTGGATGTGTTACATTTTCATTTCATTTCATTCAAAATATTTTCTAATTTTCCTTATGGCTTTCTCTTTGACCCATGAGTTATTTAGAAATATTTCTAATTTCCAGATATTTTCTGTTATTGATTTCATTGTGACCACAGAATGTGTGTTGTATAATTTTAGTTCTTTTAAATTTCTCAGAATTTGCTTTTTGGCCTGAAATATGGGTATCTTGATAAAAGTTTCATGTGCATTTATTTGAACACATCTTGTGTTCTGCACTTACACATGAAGTGTTCTATAAATGTCAACTAGGTCAAGTTGATTGATATTGTTCTTCATGTCTCATGTATCCTGACTGATCTGCTCTGTACTTGTTCTATCAGTTAATAAGAGAAGAGTGTTGAAATCTCCAGCTATAATTGTGGATTTATTGCTCCTTTCAGTTCTCTCAATTTTTACTTCATATATTTTGAATCTGTTATGACATAGACATATTTAGTATTGTTATATCTTCTTGATGAATTGATTCCTTTATCATCATGTAATATCTATCTTTATTGCTAATAATAATATTCCTTGTTTTAGAGTATCTGTTAGTAATTTAGACACTCCTGCTTTCTTTTATTAGTATTTGCATGATGTGTGTTTTTTCATCTCTATGAGTTTTCTATGCCTGTGTAATAAATAACTACACACGTAGTGACTTTAACAACGTCCATTTATTAGCTTATAGTTCCTATAGGTCAGAAGCTTTGACCAGTCCCTATGGCAGAGAGTGTTGGAGGTAGACTTTCTCAGTGACCCTGCCCATCCCACATGAGGGGGATATTTTTTCCTTTTACCCTTCCATCAGCCCATATGGGTCCTCATGTGTCCTGAAGGAGACAGGATTTGCTGATCTCCTCCTAGTTTATTGAGACTTTTGTTCTGTAGAAGAGAATGACCTGGCTGGGCTTTATGCTTTTTGTTTTTTGTGGGGTTTTTTGCAGTGTTGGCTACTCCCCTCCTCCTGGCCTCCATCACTGAGGGAGGCTCTCTCCAGCCTCCTGCTCTGAAGCCAGTCTTAGTCAGGAGCATACTTGGTGGTGGTTTGTTGAGAAGAGACTGCAGATGGATATGAGCTCCTGTGTCTGTGGCTAGCTCCACTTGGGTTTTAGCAGTTTACTAAATAGTTTAGCTATATTCCCCTTACCTGTTTATATGGTGCCCAGTGTAGTGTCTCTTCTTCCTGTGCCTTGTCTCAGGTGAGCAAATACTCATGTCCAGTTTCTCCTTTGAGGGGCCTCTCTCCTTAGATTTTATTCTATTTGGTTGTCATATGACCTCCGCTCTCTGATGACTTTAAGAAAACTTATGTTGTTTGTAGTGTTTCTGCCTCTCGTTGTTAGGGTGAGTACAGTGTGCTTTCCAACTTTCACCATCCCAGGGGGAGCCTAAGTCTTCTTGACCTTATTTTGATCGTCACAAGAAAACAGATGCCAGGCCCACTGGATGCTGGGTCCTGTGCTGGGTGAGGAGAACCAACTCTGTTGTGAGGAATTCCCCCACCCCCCAGCATTGTATTTAGTGTTGATAAGGTAATTCCCGAAGGAATTACCTAAGCTTTCCCAATGGGACACGTTGCTTGTAATTTGAATCTTGAATGAGTGTCTCAGGGTGGAAAGAAAGGTTGGAGATGAGTAGCATACTTCTGGACGCCGTACCCCTAGACTGAGGCTGAACCTGAACTCTCGGTGCCTTTGCCCATTCAAATCTCGTTCTTCGGATTCATGTCACTTTCATGTGCCTCTAGTAGCCTTCCAATAAATTCCTTTTTGCTTTACGTTTACTAGAATAAATAGTTTCTGACACTTATAACCCAGGACCTTTGCCTCAGGAAATTTATAGACTAAAAGGGAAACTACAATACCCAGAAAACAACTGAAATACCAAATGCAGAGCAAAGTAGTCCAGCCAAGACTGGACAGGCTAGAGGTCGGCAAACTCGTTCACAAATACCAGATAGTATTTTAGTCTCATGGCCATATGATACGGCCTCTGCTGTACTACTCAGCTCTGCCATTGTAGACCAGAAGCAGCCATGGGCGATATGTAGCCAGTGGGAGCAGCCATTCCGATAAAATGATTTCGAGGTGCAGGCTGTCGTCATTAGCCCACGCCGAGGATAGGCTACCGTGAATATTTAGGGGAAGAATGGAGACTACCGGAGTATCTACTCAGGCTCTTGGCCAAGACCAGAGTTTCAAGTCTCAGGATCCTTACGCCTAAGTATTGATTGACCGACACAGTTCTTTCTGCCCATTCTTCTCTTACAGAAGCAAAACCAGCCCCAGAAATATTTGAAAATGAAGTCATGGAACTGCTGAGAGACTTTGCTAAGAACAAAAACAAGGAGCAGAGACTGCGGGCCCCAGATCTTGAATACCTCTTTGAAAAGCCACAGTGAGCTGTGTACCACTGCCTGTCTGGGAGGGGTTCAGTCCATGGACCCTAACTGCTTATGATGGATACTGGCTTTGACTTCCTGCTTTTCCTTAGACACTCAGCCCTCCCGGACCGTTTGTCCTGCCAGAAATGACAGACCCACTTCTCCAGGACATGTAGATCAGCGTGTCTCATTCTAATCCTTTTTTGTTCAGTTCTAGGCCTCAGAGTGGCTTGTCAGAGTTGCCAGCGCTTGGGCCTGGCCGTTTCTCTGGCAGACATCTGCCACAGGAGGGCACTGTAGGGAAGCAAATGCGCTGGCTCCTGGGTTCAGCCAGAAGCTGCTCAGTGAAAAGAGGCAGCCAGCCGGGGCTCCACATGGAAAGCTTCCCTGAGTGCCCAGGGCTTTGTTCCGGTGCAGTTCCCCCTTACAACCCAGGACGGTTCTTCCTGCCAAGGGAGGCTGATCCACGCCCCCTGAGCTGCCTCCTTCAAAGGCACAGTGGGCAGAACGAGGGCAGCGGGCGGGAATGCTGCGTGCAAGCCGCCTAAGAGCCCATTTCTCATCAGATTTTCTTTAAAATGTTCACTTAATGAACTGAACAATAATTGAATATTAAGGAATGCTTTAAAAAGAAAAGTCACAGTTCCCCAACTCGCACACAGTTATTTAATTTTGTCCTTGTTTAATCCATAGCCAGATATTTATAGCGTTTGACAAGGTCACAATCACAGGTTTCTATCTCCATGTAGCATGATAGCAAACTTTTTCCATATTTCTATAGTCTCCACAATTATGTTGGAATGAATTAGCCACTAGTGTTTAGCTCTAGGGCCAGAAGACTTCCGTATTGCTAGAGGTGGCTTTCGCCCTCGGAGCTGTGATCCTGTCAGAACAGTCATCACCCAGACCGGGCCAGCACTGTCTGAAGGTGTGGGTCTGAGGAAGGCAGCCAGAGCTGCTGTCAGGTGCATGGTGAGCATGAGAGCAGCGCGTAGGGAAGGAGCACATGTTTCTGACATTGTTGAGCTACAGGGTTCCCATGGAGCTGTGTCATGGTCCTGCCTGCTCTGCAGCGTCCCTGGCTGAGGGAAGAAGAGAAGAGAACCAGCCTATGCTTACATGATCGCATTAAAGCTTACAGCACTCCCACAGACAAGTGATGGTTTGCTTATTTTGTAGGTGAGAAAAGGGGCTTAGAGTCATTCGGCCAAGGTCAAGTAGCTATTCTGTCAAAAGGCCAGAATCTCGTTTAATTCAGTCTGCCTCCAAAACTCATGAACTTTCTACCAGAGCATATGCTACCTTACTGATGGAAACTTAGTAGAAATCTACACTTTGAAAAGTTATAGCAAAGAAACTTGACAGTTCTGAGATGTGACCTGTGTGTTATTGCTTGGTCACCCAGGGTAGGTCTTGTAAGCGAGGAAGTGGTGCAGGCACTGGGTATGAGTTTGAATCTGGCACTGCTGCTTGCTTGCTGGGTAAATGCAGTGGCTTGAGCCTCAGTTTCCTCATCTATGAAATGGGCATGGTGATGCCCTCTGTCTTAAGCTGTGAAGATCAGATGAGAAGGAAGGGGTAAAGCAGGTGAAGTTCTTACAGGGTCTCCAGCACACCGTAAGCTCTCAGTAGATAGTCAGTGTCAGCGTGTGGTCGTGGCATCAGCCTGAGACTTAAAACCTGTCTGCTAACCGCCTGGTGTGTCAGAAAGTTCAGCAGGCTATGGGCAGGCAGCCTCATCTGCAGATAGAAGGCCAAGCCTATTAAAGAACCATGGGGTATGTTTCACTGGGAGAGAAAACAGACCTTGGTGACAAGACCTTTGATGGAAAAATCTGTAGCGCTCACCTAAGTAAGGAATGAGAATAAGATCTAGAAGGCGGAACCAGGGCAGACGAGAAGACAGATGTCACCCTGGGTGCTTACCACAGGCTCTGGCCATTCTCAGGCCTCATTTGATGTACTGTGGGGAAAACGTACAGGCAGAGAGTTATATATAGAGATGTATCTGGACTGTAAAAGGTGCGCATGAATTGGGCAGCGACTTGCTCATCTATCCTGGACACTTACGCAACAAACCCCAGTAGCCAAGTATGTAGTGGGGTTTTTTTCCCCCCTGGGGTTTGATCTCTCCTTACCCTGATTTTGTCTTATTTAACATAACATCCAACTGCTGCCACTTTCTCCTGGGGATGGCATGCTTCTAAAGGAATTGTTTTCCTCCCAGGCTGCTGGCTTGTGTCATCTCTGAAAGTGAAGGATCTTGCTAACTTCAGCTGCTCAGTGTCAGACCCAGGGGTGCTATGTAAACAGTTTTTCCCTTTATTAGGCATTAAGTAAAACTAGGCCGGCCACAGTACATTTTTTAAAAATATTAATGAACATATAGCAAGGGCCAGTAGCACACCCCACCCCAAGGGTCAGTGAATAGAAGCTAGACTTATTCCTCAGTTTGACACATCACTGCTGGCTGGCCTCATTTAGAGCCTGCGCCGGGCGGATGAGCCCTGCCCGCCTAAAGAGGTCTCGAGCATCCTATCTCCAGGCTCCCGCATGACACATTAAACTGGGTCAGTAAAGGCTGCTTTTTTCCCACCGTTTCCTCACTTAGCCACTTTAAGTCTTCAGAATCCATAAGTCAAACACCTTTTGCTCGAACTCTGTCTCAAATAGAGCAAATCTATTGTGGGTTATCATAGAGGCATCTTTTGCTGGCGTCAGGCATGACCTGGAGATAGCTGCTCTGTCTCTTCAGCACCAGCCAGAGCAGCACCAGAACAAACCTGGCTCCTATTTTAAACATCAGGGCAAGATTCCTCTGGGGGAGTTGAGAGTCTCACCTTTATCCTTCGGTCCATCTGCTGCTGTTGTGGTAAGACAAGAAGATGCTATGATACAGAAGCTCGAGCAGCCTTAAATGGCAAGCAGGAATGGGAGACTTTGAGCCAACAGCCCCCTTGTTGGGACAACCTATTATGTCTGAGGACAGTGGACTTGCCATCCTGTTGCTGTCAAGTTGATGCTGATCAACTTACAGTTAGACCACCTTGTGACACCTCAGTTTCCCAGGGAACCCTCTGAACAGTGTTAGACTCTTCCCCAGTCAGGTAAAATGGTATTGGTGGGACAGATGGCCTAAAGTAAGTAATGCTCTTTGGGCTTAAGAAACATGTCTATTGGCAGGCAGACATTTTCGGGCAGATGGTAGAAAAGGTGAAGCTATCCAAGAATAACATCAGGCTTCAAAGGACAAGATATGTAAAGAAATCTACAATCTCGTAACTTATAGCCACAAAAGGGGAGTTCCAGTTTTTTGCGGGGTCTTGCCCAAATACAGATACTCTTGCCAAGGACATGAATGTTCTCTCTTAAAGGTGTGCCTCCCATTTATTGTACCAAAAAGCCTCCAGATAGCCATGAAGGAGAAAGGGAGAGGTATGGAAGTGAATCAGCAAAGCAAGTTAGGCTCAGGAATTCTGTCCTGGAAAAGACCGGGCAAGTATGGCTACTGGCACACGGAACTGACTAGAAATAAGTAGATTTCAAAGAATTGTATTGCCAAGGGAACCAGGAGTCGAGCTCACCTCCCCTCACAAAATTTCTTGACAGTTTTCAGTTCTAAAATAGTCTTTGGACCTCCAACCACTCATGAGCAGGACAGAGGGTATACCACATCAAGGAGGGCATGCTCTGTCACTCCCATTTCAGATGTGGCCAGGGTTGGCCAAAGGGGACGCTCCCAGAGAGAAGTGCATTAGGCCTGTCTCTGTCACTGTGGAAAGTGGAGAGTTCTTGGTTCTCTGCCCAGGCCTCTGGAAGATCTGGGATGTTAAAAGAAGCAAAGTCCCCAACCCAGGCATTCTTCAATATGGACGCTGCACCCCAGGGTCCTGGAGCACAGAGCACCAGGGTCCATCCACCACTGCTGGGGGTTGGCATCTCCTTGCCCACAAGGAGGGTGTGCTGGAGAAGCAGAAATAGCTGGGAGTCGTGTCTGTGTGGGTGCTCAGTACCAGCTCTCTCTCTGCCTTCTCCTCCCATTCAGTCTGGTGCGCCCTCTGAGACTCCCCCCGCCCCCCAACACATGCGTACACACTCCCTGCTCCACTGCGTCCCTCAAGCTGCTGTCCCAGGAACAATGTTCTCTGCCTTTCTCATGTGCAGGGAGCAAGGTTACACTTAGTGTGGCCTACCTACTAAGCTTGCTTTCCCTTGTCTGTCTCATTCATACTCGCAAACAAGCCACCTTCAGAGGAGGTTGCATCATCCCATTTCTGCATGAAGAAATCGAAACCCAGAGAGGCTTGCCCATGCTCACACGGCCAGGAAGCAGCAAGACAGGGTTTTAATCCAGGTTCCCTTAGAGTTACTTCCAACACCTCCTTGTCCCAGACTGATCCTGTTCACTCCTTGCCATCATGAACTTTGCCACATCTACGTACTATCTATACTAATATTTACTTACTATCTTGAGTTTCTTTTTTTATTTAAACAAATTAATTTTAAAAAGAAACTTCACAACTATACATGGAAAAAATATCAATAGTGTCACTTGCCAAAATTAAACAGGTAACAAAAATAAATACATGAAATGTTATTGATTTTTTAACATTGTCTTATTAAAAATTCAAACGTATAGCAATGTTTTACAGTGACCACCCGTATATCTACCACTTAGATGCCATTAATTTTTTATTCTCCTTGATTTGTTGCTTATCTACCCATCTTTCCATCCCTCTCCACTCATCAATCCATCTTCTTTTTGATGCATTTTAAAGAAAATTACATCAGAATGCTTCCCCTAAATACTTCAGAATGCATGTCATTAACTAGAGTTCAATATTTGAAGTTTTTTTCTTTTGCTGTAAAATGCATACATTGAAATGCACACATTTTAAAATTTTTTAATTTTTATTTTTAATTACGGTTGACATACAATATATTAGTTTCAGGTGTAGAGTGCCCAAATCTTAAATGTACATTTGCTAAGTTTTGACCAAAACTTAGTATACTTTGACAACCAAATTCCTATCAAGATACAGAAATTCCTACCATTACCCTCAAAAGTTCCCTCGTGCTCCATCCCAGTCAGCCCCCACAACACACTGCTCCACACCCCCTGGCAACCATATCTCTGATTTTTCTCCACTATAGATTAGTTTTGTCTGTTCTGGAATTTCATGTAAATGGAATCATATAATATGTACTCTTGTGTGTATAACTGCTTTCAGTATGTTTTTGAGTTTCACTCATGTCATAACACATATCAATATTTGTCCCTATTTGTTTATTCCATTGTATGACACGATCATGTTTAGTCTATCCATTCTCCTATTGCTGCACACCTGAGCTGTTCCCAGAATTGGGCTATTATGAATGAAAATACTACAAACAAGTCTTACGAGCAAATGTTTTTGTTTCTCTTGGTAAATATCTAGCAGTAGAATTGCTAGGTCATAGGTAAGTGTATGTCTAGTTTAAAAGCAACTGTCAGAGCTAAAGTAGATGTACCATTTTATACTCACACCTGCGAGGGAGGAGAGAGATCCGATTGACTCATAACCTTGTCAACATTTGGTGGCATCAGTCCTTCAATTTTAGCTTATCTGGTGGGTAGGTACTGGTGCCTCGTTGTAGTTTTAATTTGCAGTCCTCTGATAATTAATGATGCTGAATATTTTTTCATGTGCTTATTGGCCATTCATATATTTTTGTTGAGTATCTGTTCAAGTCTTTTGCCCATTTTAAGATTTGGTTGTCATTTTATAATTGAATTATAGGAGTTCTTTATATATCCTGCATACTGGTCCTTTGCCAGGCACATGTTTGCAAATATTTTTACCCAGTCTGTGGCCTATATATTCATTTTTTTAACATTGTCTTTTGTAGAGCTAAAGTTTTAAATTTTGATGAAGTTCAATTTATCAGCTATTTTATTCTTTGTGACCTGTTTAAGAAGCCATTGCTTATCCCCAAGTCATGAAGATACCTTGAATGAATTTTTAGGTATGGTATGAGTAAGGTTTGAGGTTCTTTTTGTTTTTCATATAGGTGCCCACTTATTCCATCATCATTTATTAAAAAGTCTTCTTTTCCTATTGGATTGCTTTGGCACTTTTGTCAAAAACCACATCTGTAACCATGAAAACAAACAAAAATAATGTTATTAAAAACTTAATAAAATGTTTAAATGAAGATTAAGTTTGAATGCAAGTAGTCTAATTGCGTTACAAAAATTCATATTTAAATGTAAGTTTCTCACTAAGAAAAATGGAGCTGGTTAGGACTAGTCTGTTAAAAAAAAGGGCATTTGGTTTAATGTCACTTAGATCTAAAATGAGGATGAAGTGCTCCATCAAGAAGAAATTCTCGTTTTTAAACCACAATATTAACCATCATTGATAATGCCAACAGCCATATGTATGTAGGTGGAGAAAGCAAAAGATTTTAACCGCCTTCTCTGATGCAATTATTTATCAGATTGCCACATAAAAAATGGTTGTCATTGTCCAGGAGGAGTGTTTCTTGTGGTGATGTGTGTGTGTGTGTGTGTGTGTGTGTGTGTGTAAATTCGGTGCTTGAAAACTCACACCGGTGACCCTTGCCACCTTCACTGTCCATTGCCCAGGTGGCAGGAGGGTCACGTGGTCAAGTGCTTGGTGTCCTGGTCAGTGTCAGGAAGAGAGCCAAGAACATGCTCCTTCTAGCTCTATCCAGAGACTAATAATAGTGAGATGAGCTTACTTCTAATTTAGCTCATTTATTTCTCATAAAGGTAGAGGCACTCTGATCACCCCATTTTAACTGGGCAACTGGGGTACCAAAAAATTGTACCACTTTCCTGGGGTCACTCAGCTGGTGGTGAGTGGGGGTGGTGGGACGAGCAGACCGGCATCCTGGGCCCTCACTAGCCCTCCCTCTATAGGACTGCCTTTTCATAAGAAATTTACTGTTGCCATCACTAAGTAATTTAAGCACACAAATTGTTAAAAACCTGTTTGTCTCCATCTCTCCTAAAACATTAGAGAGTGTCCACTCTTTGCGAGACCTATGCTGTGCTTTGGGGCCAGCTGGGGCCAGTGTTCTCCCTATCACTTCTTCTCGAGGGCCACTGCCTGGGGCCACAGCACTCTGATCTCTTCCACCCCTCTGCATACCCCACCCCCCCAAACACACACAACTAGCCCCCTGTTATCTGCCTGGGCACCCAGTGGGAAAGCCTCAGAGATGAGGCTTGGAAGGCAGGTGGCAGATTTTCTGTCATATCGAAATGTTTGCACTTAATTCTGAAATAATAAAATAATGTTTAAAAATAACAATGCTTAAAAGTTAGGATGGGGCAAGGTAGTGCTGTGACAACAACCAGCCCCAGATCTCGGTAGATCCAAACAGCACAAGTCTGTTTCTTGCTCACACTGGGGTCAGGGCTCCACCCTCCTTGAGGGCTGTGGATTTCTCAGTCCATTTCCTGCTCGTGGACGTTTCAAGTCTCAGATAGTCTCAGGCTTTTTTTTTTTTTTTTTAGATTTTAATTTTGAAATTAAAATTTTTTTTGCTTTTCCTTTTTCCAGCTTTATTGAGATACAATTGACACATCTCATCGTGTGAGTTTATAATGTACAACATGATGATTTGATATGTGTACGTATTGCTAAATGACTATCACAGTAAGGTTAGTTAATATGTCATCACATTTTGTATGTACAGTGAGAACTTTTAAGATCTATTCGCTTAGCCACTTGCAAGCATGCGATATCGTTAACGATATTCACAAAGCTGCACATTGGGCCCCCAGTACTTACTCATCTTATAACCAGAAGTTTGGACCCTTTGACCTCTTTCAATCCCCCCCACACCCTTTTTCCTCTGGCTACCACCAGTTTTAGTGCCATCATACAGTGTCTGTCTTTCTCTGTCTGACTTATTTCACTTACCATAATGCCCTCAAGTTTCACTCACGTCGTTGCAAATGGTGGGATTTCCTTCTCATGATTGCATAATATTCCATTATATATTTATATACCACTTTATCCATTCATCCATCAACACTTAGGTTGTTCCCATGTCTTGGCTATTGTAAAAAATGCTGCAAAAAAATGTGAGAATGAAGGAATCTCTTCAAGATAGTGATTTTGTATCCTTTGGATATATACACAGAAGTGGAATTTCTGGGTCAAATGGTAGTTCTAGTTTTAATGTTTTGAAGAACCTCCCTACTGTTCTCCATAGCAGCTGCACCATTTTGCATTCCCACCAACAGTGCATAAGGGTTCCCTTTTCTCTATATCTCACCAACACTTATTCTTTGTTGTTTTGATAATAGCCATTCTAAGAGGTGTGAGGTGGTATCTTATGGTGATTTTATTTTCATTTCCTTGGTGCTTAGTGATGTTGAGCACCTTTTCATGTACTTATTGGCCATTGGTATATATTCTTTGGGAAAATGTCTGTTAATGTCCTTTGCCCATTTTTAAATGGAGTTATTTGTCTTTTGCTATTGAGTTATGTGAGTTCCTTATTTTTTTTGGATATTGATCCCTTCTCTGATAATATGATTCACAAATATTTTCTCCTATTTTGTAGGTTACCTTTTCATTGTGTAATTTTTTTTTTCTGCACAGAAGCTTTTTTGTATCGTCTAGTCCCACTTATTCCTTTTTGCTTTTGTTGCTTGTGCTTTTGGTGTCATAACCACAAAATTATTGCCAAGATCAATGTCAAAGAGCCTTTTCCCTTTTACAGTTTTAGTCTTAACGTTTAAGTTTTTAATTCATTTTAGTTCAGGTACAAGCTTTTTAAAGACCAGGCTCATGGTTTCTTTGACATTACTATTCTTTCAAAATTTCAGTAGGTCTCTCAGCTCCCTGCTTCCCAAATGATAGAATGTGATGGTTAATTTTATGTGGTGACTTGACTGGGCCACGGGATAATCAGATATTTTGTCAAACATTATTCTGGATGTTTCCGTGAGGGTATTTTTGGATGAGTTAACATTTAAATCAGTAGAGTGAGTAAAGCAGATTGCCCTCCCTAAGTGGGTGAATCAGTTGAGGGCCTGAATTGAACAAAAAGATTGACTCTCCCCCAAATTCCTGCCTGTATGATTTTGAACTGGGTTCTTTTTCTGCCTTTGGATTCAAATTGAAACATTGGCTCTTCCTGGGCCTGTTTCTCCGCAGATGGGAACTACACCATTGGCTCTCCTGGTTCTCAGGCCTTCAGACACAGACTAGAATTAAACCATCAGCTCTCCTGGATCTGTAGCTCACTGACTCACTCTGCAGATTTTGGGAGTTGTCAGCCTCCATAATCACATGAGTCAATTCCTTATAATCATCTCTCTCTCTCTCTCTCTCTCTCTCTCTCTCTCTCTCTCTCTCTCTCTCTCTCTCTCTCTCTCTCTCTCCCTCTCTTTCTTTTATATACATATATCCTATCAATTCTGTTTCTCTGGAGAACTCTCACTAATACACAGAATCACATCTATACCTCTTTCCCAAGAAGTCCTCAAATCTTCAGTTCTTTGCCTACCCTGCAGTAGCAAACAAAATCCCAGACCTCAGGGGCTGAAGCAACAAGGTTTCTCTATCACAACCCTGATGAAAGAAAGGCAGCTGTCCAGGGTTGTTGATCTCCATGCAGTGACTCAGTGATCCAGGCTGTTTCCATCTTTTGGTTCTTCTATCCCAGCACAGAGAATGGTACCCCCACCCTCCACAGAGAATGGAAAACTCATAGCCACTCCTAATAACCTCAGACTGAAGGTGGCACTCTTCAATTCCTCACACAGCACATTGCCCAGAACTGTCCACACAGCCCTTATCTAACTGCAAAGGAGGCTGGGAAATGTAACATGATCATAAATAAGTACTGAGAGCTTTCTCTATGGCTGTGGGCTAAGCACTTAAATATTGTCTCTTCTGAATCCTCACCCCAACTGCATTTCTACTGTGACCTCATCATACAGCTAAGGAAATGGGCTTCGAGAACTAAGGAAGTCTGAGACCCCTGACCTGATAAAGGCAGGGCTGCAGATTCAAACCCAGATCTCTGTGCATCCCGAACCCACCCTCTTGACCCCTGCCCTGGGTTTGCCGAACACTGCCAGGAATATCTCTATCTCATTGAAGGGCCGAGACTGGGTTCTTATTTTCTTCTCCATTTCATCTTCTGCAGGAGTCATGAATTTTTAAACCGTGTGTAAAATCAAACGGTTCCCCCAGAGGAGACAGTAAAAGAACAGAACAGGCAGAAACAGAACAGCCATCAAATGAGCACAACAGAGTTCTTCCAGGAAACGTCCACCGAGGCGGGGAAACGAGCAACAAGAAGTGATGCTGGTGTGGTGGGAGGTGGAGAGAGAACGCTCAGACCAGCAGGGGCATCATTCCTGTCGGGAAAGGCAGAGAGAGGGGACTTCAGCCCTTAGACCCGGGTCATTTCGGTTCCTGTTGGTGACGACGCAGTGAGGAGCACCACCAGAGCACTTTTTAAAGGTGGGAGTTTTAGGATCCCAGCCCCAGCGGCCCCCCTGCCCCACTCAGGCAGCGGTCCTGCCACACTGTAAAGAAGCTGGAGATCAACAGTGGAACCTGAAGTCACCTGGCCTGTCAGCTGGCTCTCTCCCTGGACTCCTCAGTCTTTACACCCATGATAATCACACCCTTGTCACTCACTGCTGTCCAGAGTCCAGGTACCACGCTGAGCTTGTTTCTTACACAGCCTTCATATCATTGTCACAACAGCCCCGGGAATAGCAGGCATCCTGCTGGGACGGGGAGAGAAGCAAGGCCTGGGCACGCGGTCGTCACCCCATGGATGCGAGGGCCTCGTGGGCTTGGCGTTGCCCCAGTCAGCACTCCCTTCCGTGACCACCTGTGTGCTATGTCTCAGCTTCAAATCGCTCCACTCCAGAGGGTCACTGGGAGCAGCTGAGACACAGGTGATCACACAGTGGGGACACCAGGCCTGGGGGAGGATTGTCAGGTGGCTTCTGAAGAATCTGGGCTCAGGAACAGTGTTCCTGTTGGCAGATAAGGGGTTTCATGAGCTCTGTTCTGGGGACCCTGTGGCCCTGGTAGACACAGCTGAGGAGAGACTGCCAGTGCATGTCCAGTGGGCCCAGAGGGCCAGGCCAAGGTGGGCTGGGGTGAGGCAGACTCCCTTCTACACGCCCCTGTAACAAGGCAGAGGAGAAGGAGGGTGAAAGAGGGTGGGGTGGAGGTGGAAGGAGACATGAAAACAACCATCATTTCAGTGTTTGAAGAAAGAGTCCCAAGGCCCTGAGGCCAAACAAACAACACATCTCAAACTAAAAACAAATAAGCTTAACCTCCTGCTCTGGCCCGGTCCCCTCTTTCCACAGGCAGCAGGCCCAGAGAGGGGTGGTTCATGAAGGAAAGTCACACAGCAGAATTTGTGCCAGAGCCAGACCTGAATCCCAAGTTCTAGAAGAGGCTCAGGATGGAGCAGGATGTGACCTCAGCTCACCCAAGATATCAGCACCCCTGCCTTTTCCTTTCCAGCCTAATGGGGTGGCCCAGGCCTTTCCAGGGGCAACTCCTGATCCCAGCCCTCCTCCCTAGCACCCCTTTGCCTCAGGGCCCTGTCGAAGCCAGGAAACATTGCCCTTTGTGCCTTCCCCCATCTCCAGCACAGGGACTCCCCGAGTATAAGTATGACATGACCCAGCGGTTCCACTTCCGGCTATACGCCCAAAACAATGAAAAGAGGGACTCGATGAGATACCTGTACACCCATGCTCATGGGAGTGTTATTCCAACAGTAACCGAAAGGTAGAAACAACCCAAGTGCCCACCTATGGATAAATGGATAAAAAACACGTGATTGCACATACAGTGGAATATTATTCAGCCTTAAAAAGAAGGAAATTTTGACTCATGGCACAATGTGGTCCAGCCTCGAAGACATTATGCTAAATGAAATAAACCAGACACAAAAAGGCAAATATTGTATGATTCCTCTCCTACGAAGTTTCTAGAGTAGTCAAATTTATAGATAGAAAGTAGCTTGGTGGTTGCCAGGGGCCAGGGGATGAAAATTTTAATTTGAGAAGATGAAAAAAGTCTGGAGATGGATGGTGATAATGGTTGTGCAATATTATGAATGTGTTAATGCCACAGAACTATACACTTAAAATGGCTACAATGGTAAATTTTATGTTATGTATATTTCACCATAATTTTTTAAAAAGTATATATACATAATGAAGTCCCCTCTCGTCACTTCAAGCCTCCTACTCAGTCATGTCCCAGGGTCCTGCTTCCCACTTTTTAATCATCTTGGCCGATTGGGATGACTTTAAACCATCTGTGGATTTTTGCCCAGCAGCGCCCAGCACAGACTAAGGAGCTGGATGCAGGAGAGAGCACAGGAAGAAAACGTTTTTAAAAAGGATTTTTGAAAACTATCATTTTGAAAGCAGCCTGGAGACCGTCTACCTTAGCCCACGAGGCAGTGTCAAAGTTGTCACTAGTACAACTTTGGAGCCAGCCTGCCTGGATTCAAATAATAACCCTTCCCCGCGTTTGTTAGCTGTGTGACCTTGGACAAGTTATGCAGCCTCTCTGTTTCAGTTTCTTCATCTGTAAAACAAAGGTGCTGATACCACCGACCACACAGGAACCTCACAGTGTGGTGAGGTTTAAGTGTATTAATAGGTATGATGCTTAGTACAGCCACTGGTACCTAATAAATGAATGAGAGTTTGCTATTATTGTCATCCAGATTCAAGCAGATTCAAACTTCTGCTTGAATGCCTCCTGGCATGGAGAACTCACTCCTCCCTGTTCCCTGTTAGAAGGCTGGGTGTGATAGGAAGCTTTTCCCTCCTTTAACCTGTCTCCTCCTGATGAGAGCTCTGGCCCTGTCCTCTGAGGCCAGCCACGTTAACCAAAGCAAAAGGAGCCATGCTTGGTGGTGGGCTGTCTCCTTTGCCCCAGCTGGTCCTCCTTTGGGGGCCTGAAGCTCACTCAGCCCAGAACATGGAGTACAGATGTCTGTCCCAGTTCAGTACTCAGTAGCCAAAAAGTGGTGCACACTGGCCTCGGACGCCTGTCAGAGCCTGTCCCCACTGGTCTCAGCCAAGGAGTTCCATGGGCCAGGGCCCTAGAATGTCATCTTGCTTATGACTGAGCCTCCACCTTCCAGGCTTCAAAGGGGAGGCAGCTGCTGTTGTCCAGGGCTGGCCCCCAGGTATCTGTACCCCTCCTTGCCTTCTCACACGAAGGAAGCGAGGGCCCATCTGATTGCTCAGGAGTGGGCAGGTCTAGAAAGGACAAAGCGGTCACCCATCTAGCCAGGGCAGCCCATGGCTTTAGAAAATCACTGAGCTCAACCAAGCGGTTGGTGCTGAGCCTACAATGACAGTCCCAGCACTTTACAACCAACAGTTTGCCAGCACATTCCAGCAGGCCTGGAGCAATTCCAGAGTCAACACCGGCTCCACCCTTTCCCGCCTGGGAGGTCTGAGGCAGTTTCCTCCTACGTAAAATGGGGATAATAGTTGCTGTCTCCTAAGGAGTGAAAAGTGAAAAGCTGACTCTCTCACAGAGGAAGTGCTCGATAAATGGGGACGGTTATGGGAAGATGGGCTGAGATGAGCTCAGGATTTCCAATTTAAAATCTGGAAGGATTCTTAGTCTGCCCCTTCGCTTTGCAGATAGAAAAACAGGCACAGAGGTGAGAAGCCGAAAAGTCACACAGCAATCAGGTCACTGGCAATCGGACCAGCACCGGGTTCGCAAGCCCCTAGGCTCCTTCCTCCTTGTAGGTTCTGGGCCCTTGCTCGAAATACTCCTTGCCCAGGCCTGCCCCTTTTGTTCTGGAGAGCCTGTGGGTGGGTGAGGTAGAGCGCCTGTGGTTGGCGCTCTGTCCTTCCTGCGCCTCTCCGGGTGCACCTGCTGCACGTCCTGTAGTTCATAGTTATGGCCGCTGGGTGTCGCCACACAGCAAAAATAAAAACAACACGGTCTACGCGGTGGCCGGCTGCTGGCGGGCAGCTCAAACCAGGGGAGCCTTGGCATCTGGAATACCTGTTCAAGTCTTTTGCAGGGTCCACCCCAAGCCGTGCTCAGAAGCTCAAGAGCTTCCCACACAGCGCTGTGGGACGATTTCAAACCTTTCACCACCCTGCAAAAAAGGAAAACCCGGCCACAGCCTCCCGGAGGCTTCCTCCCGCAGCGGAGCGCCCCCTCCCCGCCCAGTGCCCCGGCCACACGGGACCAGTCACCGCAGCTCTCGGCGACCAGGCCTCCCCACTTTTGCCTTGTCGGGCCTTCCACATGGAGCGTCCGCCCTCATCTCCGCCTGGTGCAGGCCTGCTGCTGGCTAGACGCTGTGCACAAGGTATTTCAAATCCAGCAGCAACCCTGCCAGGTGGGCGCTGTGTTAATTCCTCACAAGTGCAAGAAACAGGCTCAGGTTCCTGAACTGAGTTTTCTCTGGCTCTGTCACACTGGCTGTGTCTGAGACCTAGGGAGACTCTGGGCTCCCCCAGGGCAGGGCTGCATGGAATTCCCCCGTTTTTAACCCTTGGGCCCTAACTTTAGCCAAGGCCTTTCCCTAACTCTTAGATGACGCTTACCATCTATGTGTGCCAGGAGTACTGGACTGAGTGCCTTATGTGTCCTGCTACTCCACAGGTAGGTACAGTTATCACTGAGGCACGAATAACAGGCACCAAGACTTTGAGTTATGAAGTGGCAGAGACGGGGCTGGCTTCAGAATCTGAGCTCTTGCTTGTGACCACTTCTCTACAGACGCTTTGAGAACAGGCATTCCTTCCCTTCACCCTGGGTGAGCCTTCCCCCACCTGTGCCACCACCACCTATGGCACCCTATCTTACCCTTCGTGGGTGGGGCTCACCTGAACCTCTGTCCTGAGACCGGAGGTCCTCGAGGGAGGGCAAGGCTGTGTGCATTTGCATCTGTCCCTGCAGCTTCTGATCCCTGAATAGAACCGTGGTTCTGGAGATTGGGTGCCTGCCACACCTCCTCCAGGCCCTGGTCACTTCTGAGTCCAGGACCTCCCTGTGGGGTTAAGGTGTGGGAAACTGAGGTTCTAACTGATGAAGGATTATTAGCTCATAATAGGTGGTAGAGCCAGGATTCAAGCCCTGATCTTAACCCCACCTGCCCCCACACTGGAAACTGATGGCCAGACAACCTTACAAGTCCCCTCCTTTCACCTCGGGGGTGAGTGCAGCAAGGATCTCCCCTTCATAAGACTGGGGTGCCCTGAAGCCAGCTGAAAGCGCCTGAGAGCTGAAGATGAAACTTCCTGGAAATGTACAAGCTGATTGTTGAACTCAGCTACTGTGAAAAATTAAATTACGTAAACTCACCACTTAATAATATATTAAAAATGAAGGTAACGAGTACTTCAGAGTCATCATCTCCTCATGACATTATTTCATTTCTGTCATTTGTGGCCTTGAGGTTCCTTCCATCTACTGTATGTGGCGGGAACACCAGGTGGGGGTGGGCTGCTGAGCGCATCTCCCCAGCTCCCTGTTCAGTCACATTGCCTTAGCAGTTTGAAAGCAGCCGTGATGGGAGTCTTTACACCCCAGAAATTGGCAAGTGCTACAAATCAGGACTCCTCCGCCCCACCCCCCATCCCTTCCTCCCCAGAGATCCAACGGCTAGCATTTATAAGCCTGAAAGCCAACGTGGGGCAAGTGGGCCATCCCAGGAGGAGCAGGGACCCCAGAGACAGCTCACTCCAGTTTTAGTCTGGGCTCTGCTCCTGCCCGCCAACTGTGAGGCCCAAGCCACTGGTCCTTGGGTCTTATCTTTCCCATCTACAAAAAAAAAAAAAAAGGTCGAGAAGTGCAGCTTTAAAAGCTGAGCATCAACTATCTGGCAGGTGCCGAGTTGGCGCTTTCACGAAACTTGCCGACGGCCCCACGAGGCGGGCGCCGTTAGAGTCCTCAGTGGAGAGGAGGAAATGGTGGCATTGAGAGAGGAAGCACTTCATCAAAGGCGACAGTCTGGTGAACCACCCTCTCCACTGCTGCGGCTTATTGGTCCTGTAATAATGGCCCCCAGTTCACAAGGTGGTTTGGGGAATGATTCCACGAGGTAGTGTGTGTACAAGAGCTTGGCGCAGATTGGGCTCTAGAACAGAGTAAACATTAATTTACTGAGAGCCTGAGAGCGGGGTCTGGACCCACGCATGTCTGAATACCAACGCTGGTTTCTGATTGCAAGATCTCCGGCCACTTTGCTTGCCTTAAACCTCATTTTCCCTGTGTGAAAAGAAAGATAATAATAGCTACCTGGAAGAGCTACTAAGAGGACTGGAGATAAAGGATGCAAAGTGTCTGGTGAGAAGTGGGCACTCAGTAAGTGGGAGTGATTGTTCGGGATTATCTTTTATTTCCTGTCACTCAGACAGCAGCTCTGCCAGGCCCAATCGGGGAAGGCTGGCAATAGGGGCCAGAAGCAAGGAGGGAGGACCTTGCCTGGGCAGCTCCTGATACCCTCTCTTGGCCAGGTCAGCCCCTCAGTGAGCCCTGGCCCAAGAATGACTTCAGAGGCTGGGACGCTGTTGCTAGGTGCCGGTTGCTAGGCAACGTACTGTTTCTCCTGGCCTGGTCACCTCCCTGAGGGCCCAGCTTTCTCTGGAGTAGCGCCTGCCTTCTGCAGTTCTCCTAGACCTCAGAGCCACTTCGGAGGGCGGGTAAGGGTGGGGCCAGCTGTGGTTGGGCCCTGGGGAGACCAGAACCAACTTCTAGTGGGAGGTAGGCAAGGCCTAGGGAGTCAAGGAAGAGATGAGGAGCCTAAGTCTGGGAGCGGGCATCCTGGCAGGTGGCCGAGGATACACTACTGGCCGGAGGTTGTCTGGCCATGAGTTTCCAGGGGAGGGCAGGTGGGGTTAAGATCAAGGGCTGAGGAGTCAGGTACCCTGGGCTTGAATCTTGGCTCTGCCACCTATTATGAGCTAATAATCCTTCATCAGTCAGAACCTCAGTTTCCCAGCTGTAAAATGGGGAGCTCACAATAGGGTGTGGGGAAGGTGAAATGAGTCACAGTGTTTGTGAGATAAGTGTGGACAATGGCTAGTACTTTCTTCAGTTTGAGTGTGGGTATCAGTGGAGAGGGCCAGGTCTTGGGGAAGGGGCCAGCTGGGTGGGGTTCCATCACCCCCTCAGTGGTCTCCATAGCCTGGGCCTGGGGCCACCTCGGGGCTCTTCGGCCGCTGGACTGACAGGTGTTTTGTGCTTTCGTCTTAGGTCCCCCTGGGGCCCTGCCCCACAGCATCATGATGGGGAAACTGCCCCTGGGGGTTGTCTCCCCTTATGTGAAGATGAGTTCGGGGGGCTGCTCGGACCCCCTGAAGTTCTACGCCACCAGCTACTGTACAGCCTACGGTGAGGGCACCCGTGTGCAGGAGTCACCTAGGACACAGGGCAGGATGGGGGCGGCCCCGCTGGGAGAGGAACAGCCCCCCGGCCCATCAAGCACTCAGAGACACCCCAGCATACTGAACTGACTGACCCCCTTGAATTCCCAAAGACCGTGGCCGTACCCGAGCTAGTGGGCTAGCCCCACTCTGCAGTCCCTTCCCCTGAATCCAACCTGTGATTCTGCCACACGGGACTTGTCCCTGTCCCATTAACTCCATCTCCTCTGCCATGGTCCCGAAAGGGCCAGGCTTTCAAGGCTCCCGTCCCCTGGCTCTGTGCTTCCTCCATCACAGGGACCCCTGATGCTGGGGTGAGGAAGGCTGGCCCTGCCTCGGCAGCCCCACCCCGCTCACTGCTCCCCCACGCTGCTGACCAGCCTTCGGGCCTCCCCACTTCCCCTCCGGCAGGTCGAGAGGAGTTCAAGCCCCGTGTAGGCAGTCACAGAGGCACCGGCTACAAATCAAACTACCGGCCTGTGGTCTCCTACCCAGCCGGTCTCAGCACCCTGGACAGCCCAGCCATGGGGTATGGTCTGTGCACCCTCTTCCCACCTCCGGTCTTGCTGGGCTTTAGCTCTCATGGACATCCATGCATGAGGACTCTGAGCCTTGCCTGCCCAGATCTGGGGTCCTGAGGGGGCCTCAGCATGGCACCCCAGCCTGGGGCCCACAGGTTGGCAGACCCCCGAGGCATTCATGGGAGGTTCGAGGGGGGCGGAAAACCTCTGGAGATGAGCACTTCAGACCCTGGTGGTAACAGCTCCTGCTCCTGCTCCTGCTTCACCCTCAGGGAACAAGTCCGGGACAGTTTGCAGACAGTGACCAGCCAGAGCTACCGCCCCCCGGAGGTGCCCGATGGCAGAACCCAGCTGCCCTGGGACGCGTACCAGACCAGCTCTGGCTACTCTCGGGAGAAGGCCAGTTCAGCGCCCCCCGCCAAGGAGGTTAGTGCTGGGCCAGGGCCAGGAGGGAGCGGGGAGCCCTAGGCTGCAATGCAGGAAGGCCCGGGTGTGGAAAAGAGGGGGCTCCTCCAGCAGAGTTGATCTGCCCTGCTCTGAGTAGGTCAAGGCTGAGATGTCTGGGCATGAAGGAGCCACAAGGTGGGCTGTGGGGGGTCCTCTCACCTTTATCACCTTTGTCCTCATTCCCAGCCCCAACATCACCTACCTCCCCCTCCCATCCCCATCCCCATCTTCTCCACCTTCCCATCCAGCCCTCCGAGCCCACATCACCATGCTCACCATCACTGTCACATTCAATATTGCCATTATCATCCCCACCTTCTTCATTTCTGTTGTTGTGACCATCGTTCTTATTGTTATCATCACCACCACCAGACTAGACATTCATTCATTCATTCATTCATTCAACCAATTTTCTGAGCCTCTTTACTATATTTGAAGGTGATACATGCAGGGGAAAAACCACAATGGGGAAGAGGCAGGGGGTGAAGCAGAAGCGAAGGGGCTGCCACAGCAAAGCAGGAGGCTTAGAAAAGCCTGCTATGGAGACATTAGACAGAGATTTAGGGAGGTTAGGCTTCCCCTCAAATGCAGCAGCGTGAGGGAGGAGTGTTCCAGGCCATGCCAGCAGCGAGTGCAAAGGCCCTGAGGCAGAGCGTAGTGGTCTCTGATGTGAGGAGGCAGGCACTGGAGAGGACTAGGAACCGAGGGACGTGGGGGGCCGCTGGCAGGAGGTGGGATTCTACTCCGAGATATTCATGCTGCAGGGCTCTGAGCACACGAGGAGGGACAGGGCCTGACCTCAGGGTAAAGGGTCCCCCCTCAGGCTACTGGGCAGATACTCTGTAGTGGGTCAAGGGCGGTATCAGAGTCAGGAAGTAACTTTTATTTCCTCACCAGGAGGATAATTGGTCATTCCCTCCTCCCAGGTCAGGAAGGTCCATTTCGACACCCAGGACTACGGGCCCCAGGCCATCACCGGGCTGGAGCCCAAGCACGTGCCCCTGCTCCACCAGCTGCAGAGTCGGGGCTCCTTGGAATGGGAGAACGCCCGACACGTGAGTGGGCGGCCCCCAAGAAGAAGAGTGGGCTGGGCGGAGGGGCCAGACCCACCTCCTCCTCCCCTTCCTCCTCCTCCTCTGCATCAGCTCACCCAAGAAGCCCACTACGTGTGGGCTCAGGGCACCAAGAAAAACTTCTGTCTTGATATTTCCAAGACGGCATCAAAGCGGTCCTTACCTGTGCTTTAGGATTTAACACCCGAGCTCTCTTCCCTCCCCTACCCCTTCCAGACGCCCTGAACCTGGGCACGGAATTATGAAGTGGGCACCCTTTCCTTCCATCAGCCCCTCTCCTCTCATTGGTCCCCTCCTGGTCTGGGACCTGGGGGCGCCGGGCCCACTGCTCATTATTACCCAGAGTGCCGCTTGGGCCGCACCCTGGTTTTCATTGGCGCAGGGGAACTGTGCCCTCGCGGTGGAATTTCCGCCACTGGGATGCCCCATCAGAGAGGCATTCGAGTTAGGGGTGCGGCACTGGCCTTCCTTTCTTAGGACACACTACACAGGTCTGCTCAGGGCGGAGACACTGAAGCGCCAGCACGGCCGCCAGCCTCCTTCCAGCACCTGACCCTGACCGCGTCCCCCGTTGCTCCCCACTCTGTGTTCCAGGGCCCGCGCTTCATGACTTCCGAGTACAACTCCAAGTATCTCAAGGAGCCTTCCAACCAGCCAGGTGGGCGCCTGTCTGAGCCCCTGCCTCCCTCCCACTACACCTCCCTACCCGCAACCCCAGGGGAGACCCTGTGGGGCCGGAACTGGCACAGCGCTAAGAAGACACCAGTGGAAGAAAGACAGAGAGATAGACAGACAGGCAGCGTCGGGGACCCTGTCTCCCCAGGCCAACATCAGTGCCTTAGGCCTGCCAACCCCACAGGACAGCTCACTTGCCTCGCAGGGCTGTTTGCCTCTGATCACGGCTGCCTCTTGGCCTGTCGGCCCTGTCCGTCCTCCTGCTCCTCCTCTCTCCTCCTCTGTCCTGGATTCTGGAGTCCTCCTGGTACCCATGATTCTGGCAGCTGCACTACCCCAGATCTTTGGAGCCAGCTCCCTTCCCACTTGCTCTAGGACTCTGAGCTTCTAGGAGGCCAGGCAGGTGGGGTCACGTGGACTGGAGCCAGCATGGGGGGGGGGGCATGCTGTTTCTTGCAGATCTTTTGCAGAAGAAATCAATTGGTGCCAAGGAGGAGACGGGCTTCACTGAGGAATCCACTAAGAACCCCATTGTCTTCCAGCCGCCGTCTCAGGTCCCGCCTGGGAACCCCGTAAGTCGGCCTGGGCCCTGCTAGAATCTCAGGGAGATTGAAACCTTCCAGTCTGGGGCTTCCTGACTTCTATTTGTTTTTTTTTTTATTCTT
Source organism: Macroglossus sobrinus (assembly GCA_004027375.1). NCBI lineage: Eukaryota > Metazoa > Chordata > Mammalia > Chiroptera > Pteropodidae > Macroglossus > Macroglossus sobrinus. The sequence continues at coordinate 178,449 of PVKZ01002028.1, forward strand.
TGTGTTTATTTATTTATTTTTAGGCAAGGCAACCCTTGGTTGACCTCACAGATCGCAAGGATCTTGTCAGCTTACAAGCCTTTATTTTTTTATTTTTATTTTTTTTAAGCCTAGAGCACCTGGTCTTCCTAGGTGGTCTCTCATCTAAGTACTAACCGCGCCGGGCCCTGCTTAGCTTCTGAGATCAGACCAGATAGGGCTTGTTCAGGATGGCATGGCCATAGTCATTTATTTATTTTTTTTAAATGTGAGCTACAGAACCCTTTGTTCAAACACAAGATGAAAGAGCTTGGTCCAGCTTCCCCATTTTATAGATGAGGTCACTAGCTGGGGTCACTCAGTATTCATGCTGCTGGCACCCATTCTGCATCATGCCCTCCTCGTACGTCTCCCCCAAATCTTCCCTTTGCTCGGTTACCCCAATGACATCCATTTGTGTGGACCCCTCCCCTGCACTCAGGACACCGGGGCAGCTGCCTCTGTCAGGCTGATGCTCCTTGGCCGGCCTCTTTTCAGGTCCTCCTTCCAAGCCGGAGTGTCACCAAGTCAGACTTTCTCCCCATCACCCACCCTCACGTAAGCTGAGCCCGGGGAGGGATGCCTGTCCCCACAGACTGGGGTCCTCTGCGGGGAGGGGGGCGGGAGTTAGGACAGTGTACTCCAAGGCGCAGCAAGGGCTCTGGTGCCAGTGGCTGCTTTACTGCCTTAGGGTGACGAGTTCCTTCCAGGGCTGGCCAGAGGCTCGGAGCGGGAGACGGCCTTCAGCCGACTGAATGAGAGGACTCTGAACCCCAGAGTGAGTGGCCTTAGGGCTCCCTCTGAAAAGGGACACTCAGAGGGGAGGGGGAAACAATGGAGGTTTCTTAGACTTGGGTGGGTCCCTGAACGATGGGAAGAATCAGGTTGTTAGGGCCCCTGGGGGAGGGGTGGAGGCCTAGGGGCCCCGAAAGTGAGGGGTGTGTTGGAAACAGTGAGTATGGTGTGGCTGCAGGGGGACAGGTACAGCCCCAGGTCTGGGGCAGGCTGCAGGTTTCCGTTACCTGCGCCTCCACCCAGCAGCCCTCCTTGTGGCTCTGTCCCCTGCAGGTGCCTCCGCCTAGCCCAGTACCCAGCAGCATGAGCCACTGGCAATTCCAGCACCCGCAGCGGGCACAGCAGACAAACGTTGCCCTGCTTGGCCGGGAGACTGTGGGGAATAAGGTGAGACCTGGGGTACCTAAACCCTACGCCAAACCCCCACGCCCTCCTGGCCTGACACTCTATCCCTCTGTGCAGGAGCCCACAGGGTACAGCCTTAACAACCCGAGTTACATCCGGAGCCCCAGTGACCCTGATATGGATAATCGATACCTGACCACCTACAACCAAGGGTGAGTCCCTTCCCTGCCCACAGCTGGGGCTGTGAAGCTGCGACCCATTTTACAGACAGGGAGACTGAGACCAGGTCAAGCCATGAGCTCACAGCCTTGTGAAGGAGAGCAACACCGAGTAATGTGGGTCCCCCAGAATAATGGGGATGTCAGGGAGAGGGCAGGGAAGGGAGGGCATGGGTGCATCCTTAAGCCAGATATCCCATGGGGACTCTCTAGAAAGCAATGCAAACATCTGACTCAAAATTATCCAGCCCGGGAGTGAGAGAGCTAGGGTACTCACACCCCCACACCTGTCAGTCTCTATTTGAGGGCCGTCCCTAGGGCAGTGTAAATCCCAGGTACCTCCTTGCTCAGGCCAGGAGGCTCCCGCAGCTCAGGGGCAGCCTTTCCTGTGTAGATGAGGTGCAAGCCATTGGTGGCCAGGGGAAGGATAAGAGGGTCCAAGGGGGTCTCGGGGAGTAACAACAGCATCTGCTAAGACACTACTTCCAGTCCATGGCTCCCTGCACCCTCAGAAGGTAGGCTCTGTGGGAGTCCTGGGCAAAGAGTGAATAACCTGGTCATCAGGGCGGGCTTCCAGGAGGAAGTGGCCCTGGAGCTATGGAGAAGGCTCTGCTGGTCAGAACTAGACGAGAGAGGGCATTATAGGAGTGGGATAAAGGAGGAGTAATTCTGGAGACAAAAGTCTCCCCTCACAGCATCTGTCCCCTGAGATGCCTTGGGGAGCTAGCCTTCCTCTTTTGGATGGGACCATGAGGTTCAGAGGGGAGCAGTGATGCCTGAGCTTCACAGCAGATCTGTGACACATGTGGCTACTCCAGTTCCCACAGAGAGCTAGGGCATTGGAGGAACAACTGTGTCCTTGCCCCCAGCCTCTGCCATCTCTGCGGGTCCTTCCCCCACCCACCCATCAATGGGTGGTGGTTCCTGAGCTTCTGCCTCATGCGCCCAGAGCCCCCAGGGGTTGTAATCACTGATTTCCACATTTATCTATCTGTACCCTCTACTCACAAACTCAAAGGTGGGCCCACCTCTTACTCACCTTGGCACCTTCAGAACCTGGCCCAGTGCTCAGTGAATACTGGCGAAATGGAAGAAAAGTTGAATGCCTAGAAAGGGATGAGGTGGGGTCCCCAACCCCACCCCCGACCCCCTGTGATGTTCACAGGCCAGGGAGGGAGGCATCTCCTAACCAGCCCCTTATACCCCAAGTGCATCTCACCATCAGCGTGGCATGAAGGAGGAGCGTCCAGCTCAGGGCAGAGCAGGGCAGGCTTCCCAAGTGTCCACTGAGTGGACGGGGCTTAGGGAGTACCTGGCAGAGTGGACAGCGTGGGCCAAAGCCAGGAGGCTGGGTCTCCGAGGGCGTCTGTGCTCTGCTGGAGCTAAGTAAGGCTCCTGGTGGAGACAGGCCAAGAGGCTGCAGAGGTGGGCCCAGGCTGCTCACCTCCACGGCACCTCCTGTCCCACAGGTACTTCGAAAACATCCCCAAGGGGCTAGACCGTGAAGGCTGGACCCGAGGTGGTGTCCAGCCCCAGAAGACCGGAGGCTATGTCCTCAACCAGCCTGTCACCCGCATGGAGGCCACCCCCAACCCCACAGAGAGTCTGAGGCACCTGCATCCCCACGTGGGAAGGTAGCAGCCCTCCTCCTGGCTCTGTCCTTGGCTGGTTCCAGGCCTTTCCCGTCCTCTCCTCCCTTCTTCCCTCCCTCCTTCCATCTGTCTGTCCTTCAGAGAGCTCCATTTCCTTTCTCTGGCTTGTTCATTGCTTCTCTTGCCCAAAGGGGCCCCTCCCCTCCTCTCCCCCCAGCAGACAGAGGCCTGTTCTGCACCTGCTCCTCCCTCCCTCCCTTGGCGGTGGGGCGGACACAAAGCTGAATGACTGTGGTTCTGCCTCACTCTGACGCTTTTCTGCTCAATTCCTCAAAAATGACGTTTATACCGACATTGGCCCCAAGTTGGCAGGCAAAGAATGTCTGTGGCTTGGCTGCCCTGGCTGAGTGCTGGCCCCTTGGGATGGGCAGGCAGAGCCAAAGGCCCGGCTCTGCGCCCTACTTCTCCCTTCTCCAGCCCCCACTTCTCCCTGCAGAACCCTGATCTCGACTGACCCCTTCTACCGCACCCAACCTCCCGGCAGCAACCGCTTCAGCTCCCCGAACTGAGCCTGAGACACAGGTAAGCCCTGCCCGTGGCTGCTCCCTGTGTCCACAGTAATGGACCAGCCCCACCCACCAAGGCCTGTGTCAAGGAAGCCCTGTCTGGGGCCCCCAGCCCCAGAGTGGGGAGTGGGTGAGCAGGCCTCTCAGGGGTGGATGGGTGCACAGAGTCTCCCAGAGCCCCTCAGGCCTCATCTCCATCCCCCACAGGTTCGCCAACCCAAGGGACAAGAGCCGGCTACTGTCCCTGTCCCCACCCCGTCGCCCACTGGGACTTCCTCAGCTACTTTCCTAATGAAATAAAGAGGAGTGAAGCAGAACAGTGTGTCTGTCCCTGCCCGGGGTTGCTGGAAGAAGGAGGGGTGAGGGTGAGGCAGAGATGCAGGGGTGGAGGGGTGAGGGCCAGCCGTGGAGTCGGGGAGGCCCGGTTGGGCTCACCGTGATTCTGTGGACAGGGCACTTCACTCCTGTGACTCAGTTTCCTCTCCTGTCAAGCGATCTCCTACCTCCTGCGCTAAGTGGTTGGTCAGGTGTGGGAGGGAGGAAGCCCCCGGGAGAGGGCAGGTGGGCCACGGAGGAGCGGGGAGGCAAGAGTGGGCGGGGTGTGGGTGGAGAGGCCTCAGATACCTGGTCTTTAAAATGAGGCGGGAGATCAGAGCAGGACGTCTGGGCCTTTCTGGGTCCCACATTGGATGGTTTAAAGGAGAGGGGAGGGCAGAGGAAGGAGAATTTCCAGCGATTTCTCTCCAGAGACAGATGGAGGAGGGTCCACGATGGGTGGACACCCAGACACCGACACCAGGAGGGGTGGGCGTGGGCTGGGGCCTCACAGCAGCCCCTTCCCAAGAATTAGAACAAGGCACCCTAGGCAGATGCAGCCGTGAGCACAGGACTTAAAGAGCAAAGGTGGGACGAGAAAGGCATCGCTTCCCCTGGCCCCGACCGCTGCAGCTGACACCAGGCTCCTCTGCCTGCAAGGCAGAGTCTGGGCCGCCTCTGGGCGCCGTGGGTCACCTCGCCAGGTACGTCTGTGCAGAGCATGACGACAGCTGTATGCTGCAGCTCTGCTGGTCCCAGCCCTTTATGCTATAAATGACGAAGCTGGACCAAGAGAGAGAGAGAGTGCACGAGCTGCTCAGGGTTATACAGGACAGAAAGGCAGCAGCGCCCTGGGTTGGGGATGTCCCCTGAACCTCATAGTCCAGCCCAGTATGCACGGGGGCGACTGAACGGTTTAGCAGCTGCTGAACGTGTGTGCGGGGGCAGCTCTGCTGGCCCGGGGCCTGGCTACACCCAGCAGTCTCGGGCGGCAGACCTGAGAGATGTCCATGGCCTGGCTAGGATGCCATTTGGGATGTGGGTGGCTCCAGCTGGCTCCAGCACTGGAGGAGGGGAGCAGGGGACACAAAGTCTCTCAGCTACAAACCTAGCCAGACTCAGGACCCAATGACAGCTCCACAGACTGTGGGTGGGGCCTGCTGCTCCATGAACCTCAAAATGAGGAGAGAGATTTGCCCGCTGGGCTGGGTCCCAACTGAGGTCTGACCAGGGTGAGGTGGGGAGCGGATGGGGGTCAGCCAGCCCGTCCCATCCACAGTCACACACACACCAAAGCTCACACAGACCCCTAACGACATACCCCTAAGAACAGGTCACACACAGAGCCCTAACGACACGCACATGCAGACTCACACAGATGCATAACTGCCAGCGGACAGGTACACATGGACTCACTGACAACCACACACAGACATATGGAAACACAAAACGTGCACACACAGTTCTTCCCATAAGCACTGGACACTTCTACATACAGACACACACACACATAGGCAGACCTACAGACCCATCAACATACACAGACACAAAAACAGATGAACAGAGACTTGCAGGAGACACACACACACACACACACGCACACATGCACACAGCACCCCAGTCCGCTTTCCCTTCCCCCCGCCCCAGTGTCCTCTTACAGCTCGTGTTTTCTGCTCGCCCTCCCTCTCTCTGGCCCAACAGGAGATGTGGTGTCAGTGACACTGGAGCCTGATGGGGCCCTCTCTCCATTGTCACCCCCTCTCCCATTGTCCTGCACCCCGCCACGTGAGCTGGGGCTGCTTCACCTGGTTTCCTGAGCTGCTATGGGCCCCACCCTCAACCTCAGCCCTCAACCCCTGCTTTCTCCCCTGTGGCCTCCCTCCAGGCAGCTTGTCCCTGCCTTCCTGTTTGGGTCCTGGGCCCCAGACCAAGGGGCTGTGTGAGGACAGGGTAGCCCAGGACGTGGGGTAGTAAGAAGGGGGTGTAGGAGGGGCCAACGCCAAGCCTGGGTGGTTCCAGAGGCCCTGCCTGATGCAAGGCTTGGGTTTCCCGTCTCCCAGATAAGGAGACTGGCTCGCACAGAGAGGTGGAGCCACTGGCCCCAGGTCACACAACCAGTGAGGACTATGAGCGGGAACCTGCTAAAGAGGGGTGGAGAGGGATCCCAGAGGGGCGTAGCCTGGTAGGAGTGAGAGTGGATCCCAAGTCACATCAGTTCCCGACCTTTGCACACACAGTTACTCCAGGCCCCGTGGGGGAGGGGTGGTGTGGAAGATCTTGAATTAAACGAGCAGAGTGGCCAGTTTGGGGCACTGAGGAAGGCAAGGCTGTGGGCAAGGACACAGCAAGGCTGTGGGCAAGGCCTGGCCCAAGGAGGGGCTGGAGAGTAACGGTGGCTGAGAGGTGGGCATCCCCATGGGGAAGGCAGGTTGGCCACGTTTCAGGGGTCTTGGTGGCCATGCTAAGGAGCCCTCCTGTGTCCCCCTCCTTGATTATGAAACTCAACGGGGCACAGACCATGTCTGTCTTATCCACAACTCAAGCTCCGAAGCCCAGGACAGTGTCTGGCACATCTGTAGGTGCTCAGTAAATATTAGATGAATGAATGAACGAACTCTACCTGCCAGCAGGGGCACCAGACTTCGGCTTCTGGGTGTCACCTGTCCTGGCCCCAGGTTATCTGTAACCCAGGCCCCCTGAATCTCTGCAGGCTGGCAGCTGAGACTCTGCTGTCCCCCTCCCTTGCCTGGAAGCCACGCCTGTGGCCTCTTGGAACCACCAGGTCACCCCTTCTCTCTCTGCATGTGCCCCCTTGTCTTCCCCTCACACTGTGCCCAGCTTCTGACCAACCCCAACTGAGTTCCCCCATTATGGCCTGAGGGCCTCACATTCCAACCTTGACCACTGGTTGGCCCCCAGGCCAGGGTAGGGCGATGCTCAGTAATCCTCCGTGCCAGGCAGGAAGAGTGGACAACCTCCTACCCTATAGCTACTCAGGTTACTGAAACCATTGAAGGGACTCACCTTTGCCACGTCACTCCCCCTCTGTGCTGTCAGGTGAGAGTGGGTGCTGACACGCCCGTCCCCTCACCCCTCTGAGACTTGAGTCTTCAGTCTGGTCCTGGTCCCTCAACACAGCATCCTTTCCTTGCCTGGGCCAAGGCTGTCAGCAGAGTAGGGCTGCTCAGGCCTGAGCTCTGGGGTCAGACTGCCTGGGTTCGAATCCCAGCTCTGCTTATCCTGAGCCTGCCTGGTACCACACCAGCTGTGGAGGCCACCTGAGTGTTCTGAGCTGAAGCTAAAAGCAGTACCCACCCACCTTGTGGGCTAAATGACATAAATGCAAAAAGTGCTGAGCTTGCAAACAGTAGCGGCCTTGACACTGGAGCAGAGGACACAGAGGCCTAGATAGGAGCGGGGACTCGGACAAGGCCACGCTGCAGATAGTCAGAGGGTCTGGCCTTCGTTTCCTCCGGCGTGGCCTTGGACAGGCCCCCTCAGGACCCTTCTCTGGAATCAGGCCCCCACTCTTGTCTGGGAGAACCTAGGAGGCGATCCACCTGTATGGCCTTACCTGGAGGCCTACGCTGCCTCTCAGGGGGGCCAAGCCCCCCACATCCCCAAGGCCAACTTCTCCCAGGCTCTCCTGGAAGCCGCCTGCCTCTCCCCTCACCTGCAAACTAAGCTTTGGGTGTTCAGGTGAGTCACTCCTTACAGCGGGAGCCAGTTGTAGCTGCTGCCAAAAGCCTCCTGCCCCCCACTGCAGATGTTTTAGAAACCGTTCCGAGGTGTACAATGACGATGATTAACCTTTATTAAGCCCCCACAGACTGCCGGGAGCTAGGAATTTTCCGTGGGTCTTTATCTTTTCAGCAAGAACACGGAGGGGCCTCCCTCTGAGGGAAATTTGGGGACACAGGTGGGTGCTGAGCTGACGGCATTGGTGTGGGGGTGTGGAGCCCCAAAGGCTGATGGGACAGCAGAATCAGAACAGACACTGGGTGTCAAGCAATCGGGCTGCACTTCTGACGCACGCAGACATGTGTGAGGCTACTGCCCATCGTGGCACCATGACAGTGGATGATGACAGGTGCCATCTGGTCCAGGTCACGTGGCGACATGCAGAGCCACCATCTCATGGGCTTGACAGCTGGCCAGCTGGGAAAAGGCATCTGTCCGTGGGAACTGGAGGCCCGGGGGGTGGCGGGAAGCCCGGTGGGCGGAGACTGCAGGACGGTGGATATGCTACAGGCAGACAGATGGAGGGCCTGAAACGCGGAATCCCATCCCCACGTTCCTCTCTGACCATATGGAGGGCCACCCATTCTCAAGGAAATGTTCTCCAAACAGCCAAATATGCAAAGACAGAGGAGGAATCAGACCCAGGGAACCCCCACCCAAGGCCTCTGTTCAAGGTCAGAGGAGGGTCTGTTGGGGCCTCCCAGGCGTCCTGATACTCCTTGCTTCTCGAGACATTGTCACAGACAGGGTTCTGCTAAGAAACTTCTTTTTGAGTTGTGAAACTTGACCCTGGAAGGGCCTTTGTGGAACCAGGTCAACCTGAGCCAGAGAGACGGAGCGAGCTCTGGGAGCCGCCTGGCTTGGCGCATGCGTGCTCGGGCCTCTCTGCTCTGGGGCCAGGTCTTCCCCATCATATCACTGAACTGGGGGCCTCGAGTGGGCAGAAGTGATGCCTGGAAGCTTCCCGGGAGCGTCAGGCATCACATTTGCAGCCAGGGACAAAAGCATGGGGCTTTGTTTTCTTTTGCTGAAGAAATAGTGTATGAGTGTGTGTGTGTGTGTGTGTGTGTGTGTGTGTGTGTGTGTCTGTCTGTCTGTCTGTGTGTCTTCAAAGGTCCCAGGTGAAGAGATCAACCAGAAAGGCACGTATCTCACTTACCTGTCCTGAGAGGTTGGGCTGAGATGCTGAAAGAATTGTGTTCAGGAAAGACTAATGGCTCTGGGCCCAATGACAAGATGTGGTCCCTGTGGCCCCCTCAGGTCCCTATAATAAGAGCCTTGCAGCAGAGCTGCCTTCTCCTGGTGGGCTCAGGCAGAAGGCTGGCACTGAAGAACATGGACAAACATTCCTGGGCACATCTGAGGCATCTGGCAGTGTGAGGACTCCCGGGTATGACAGTGAGGGCCCTGGGGACATGGGCAGTGATTATGTGACTCCCTTCGTGACCTTGGGCTGAAGTCTGGCCATGTGGGGCAGCAGTCAGAGATCTTTACAAGCTAGAGAAACTAACTTTGACTAACTTAATGAGACGAAGACCTTATTAAGAGGATTTTGGAGCTCACAGAATCTTCAGGTGAACCTGAGAACAAAGCTTAGAGGCTACAGAGTCAAAAATTGGGGCTAAAATGGCCCCATGGGCCTGGGCCCATAGAAACAGCAGCCTTCCCCCGTTGCTGGGCACCGGACATGGCTTCTGCTACCACTTCCCCAACCCATTCTTGGAAGGGATCCTGCAGGATCTCTTCTGCTCTGCATTCCTCATTTCTGATTCAAAATCAGTGGTGGGTGCTTCTGACAGGTGGCTCTCCTAGGTTACATGCCCACACCCAACTTGCAAAGGAAGCTGGGAAAGCCAGTTCCCCAGCTTCCACACTAGGACCTGTGGGTTCTGTTCTGTAAGGCAGTTGGGATTCTTCAACTTGGGAGAGTGCTGGGTGACCCAAAGAATTCAAATGTCCTTTACGTGTGGGTTACTATCAAGGGAGGAATGAGCACTTGTGAGCCAGGGCCTTACACACCTGGCGGGGATGCTACTGGCTCTTACGGAGCCTTTATGAGACACAGAAAAAGATGCCCTTCCTCAGCTGCCCCAGTAGTATACCAGTCTACGAGGTCCCTAATGGAAATGGAGTCCCTTGGACACAGTTCCATTGTGCATCACATCACTTGCTCAGCTATGTGTACAGCAGGCACGGACTTCAAAGGCGCATCCTCAGGTACTGAGAAAAGTACTTTGGTCCCTCTGTGACAGAACTTAGCCGAGCCATTTATCTAGTCACTTCTGGTCCAACTTGGTTCCCTCTGAATTTAACTCTGTTCATTCCAGATCAAATCCAATCAGCTCAAGAATTCTGCCCCTCCTCCCTTTCATTTTCTTCTCTTGGGAGGGTTTATATGTTCCTGGAGCTTGCAATTAGGGAAGGGGCATCCATCCATGTTGACTCCCCCTGAGTGAGTTATCCCCAAGGACTTGGGTCATCCACATCCGTCCTCCCCACACTTGCCCAGAAGCAACCAGTGAACTCTGACCTCTGGCTGCCAGTGTCACAGAATCAACCCTTCAGCTGCCTTTCCTGAACCAAGCACATAGCCCTCCAGGTCCACTAGCTCACTCTCAGCCACACCTCATTTGTGTGGGAGGTGCAGAAACTTCTGGATGCTCTCCTAATGAGGATTCTGCAGAGGGCCTAGCTCAACTCCCTTTTGACTCTGCTGAGGCTTCTCCAGAAAGGCACAGGGGCTTATAAGAGGCCTGTTGCATCTTCAGGCCATACCTGGTAAGGTAACGCAGATCCCCTCTGCCCTGGTGTCCCCTAAACGTACCCGGGACTTTTTCATGCCACCCTTATACTCAGCCTAGAGCAGGTGGGGTCAGGGACTCCTTTGTGGGCTGGCATTCGTGTTTAGGGGGCCGTTCTGCCCCTTCCCCCCCCACCTGCCGGATGAGCCTGTATCTCCTTCTGGGTGGGATTGTGGCTTCTGTGATGACGCATGCTTCCCCACTCCAGGGCCCACAGAATCAGCTCCCTGCTCTCCAAGTTCAAAGCCAAGCTTTTGAACCTACAAAAAAGATTTCTCTCTGAAAACCCGGCTCTTGCAAGGCTATAGTCTCAGTTCTCTGAGTTTCAAAGCCTCTTTTGCAACTCAAAGCCAAGGATTTTGACTCTTTGTTCTGAGTTTCCCTTGGAGGGAGACTGGGGAATATTGAAAGCCAACTTAGCATCTGAATGGAGGGAAATGGATAAGAGAAAATTGTCTACTGTGGAGCATCAGTTAATATCTCACAATGATGATACCCAGCTCCTTATTATCTCACTGATGTCTCATGATAATCCTTCCAGGAAAGTGACTGTGCCCATTCCAGGGCCAGGACTAGAGTGTGGCAAAAACTTCTAAGTGCCAAAAGATGGAGTCATTCAGAAAAACAGTAGTTTAAAGCAATTGCTCTAAAAATCAAAATTAATGCAAAAAATCCATAACAAATAATATATCAACATTTTAAGGACAGATAGGATTATACCTACTTTTCCTTCTGCCACAGGCTCCAATGTGGCTCATCAGAGGAGCACTGGTCCTGGTCCCGTCTTCATTGAGTTAAAGGATTATTTATCTTGATTACTGAGTTTTTTGTCACCTCCTTAAGTTTTGTGCCTTGGGCAGATGCCTTGCTCACCTCACCCAAGCCATGGTTCAGATTCATTCTTTAGACGTGAGAATCAAGGTTCAGAAAGGGTGAGTAGCTCAAGTGGAACAGATGGTCCCAGGGAACCTGGAAGAGAGACTGTTTACTCAATCAGCACATACTCCTTAAGCAAGTCCAATGCAGCAGGCATAGGGCTATGTACTATGGAACATTAGCAAACAAGCTCCCTACCCTCATGGAACTTTGGTACAGAGAAAACAGACTTCAAATAATTCCCAGTTAATTATTTATTTAATTGTAATTGGAATATTACAATTAAAATGTGGGAGTTCAAGAACCTATGACATGGGGGCTTGGCATGCTCTTGAGGACCTGGTAGGATTCTCTGAGAGAGAAAGGTTTCAGCTGAAACTTTAAGGATAAGCAAGGCAAACCAAGTAGAGGGGGAAGAAGAGGAACTAGCATGTGCAAAGGTCCTGGGGTTGAAAGAAGCTGGTGCATTTGAGAAACCAAAAAGAAATGTGTTAATTAGTCCAGGTCAGTTCTGTAACAAACAGTCCTTGAGTCTAAATAGTTTCATATGTTAAAAAAAAAAAATATTTCTCATTTGCTCTACAGTCTAATGTGGGTCAGAGGGCTCATCTCCATGTGGTGACTCAGGGATCCAGTTGCTTTCCATCTTTGATGCCACAAAAAATAAGAGAGTGGAGGATTGTGCCTGAATGTGGCATGTATCATTTCTGCCCACTTCCATTGGCCCAGTGCTCATTCCAGGCCCCCACCTCATCAGCCTGCTGAATGCTCAGGAAGAAAAGGGGTAGACAGAAGTTGGTGACTTTTGGCAGCCCCTCCCACAGGGAGAGGAACTAGGCCAGACAAGTCTTTGGTGGTCATGGTTGGGACCTGGGTCTGTAGTCTTGGAGCAGAAGATTCTGTTGAACTTGTCTATAGATCTGGGAAGGTATTAACATAAAGATAGCTAGCTTCCAACCGTAACCAATATGGTCTCTTCCAGGGGGAAGGAGCAATCATGCTTAGAACCCACTGTGGAACGTGGAGGCCTCCCAGAACCCATTAGGGCGGTCAGGTTCCCATCTGCAGCATGGAGGCGTGTCCCTGGGAACTAAATCAACTTCTCTCCCCTGGCTTCTGTTATTCTAGTTCTCATGTCCCCAGGAGGGATGGGGGAGGACTCTCAGCTTTCAACAGACCAGGCAGGTCAGTCTCAGAGCTCTGGTTTCAGAGGAATGTGATCCTCAGGGCAGATCTAGGCTCCTGTTTTTAGAGGGTCTGGGGAGCAGGGGAGCAGTGGCTGAGCTAGCCCCATGAGTTTGGCTACTGAGCAAAGGGCTCTGGGCCAATGGTGGGTCAGACATCACCTGGAATTTGTTAACAGGCAACCCTAGATCAGGGGCCACTTTGCTCTGCCCTCTTGAGCCTGTATTGGGGTTCTAGGATGCCCCTAGTTGGGAAAACATACTGAGCTCTGGGCCTCTCAAAGTGAGACAGTCCTGGAAATCTTTTTGCTGTTTGCAGGATGGGGTCAAGAATTTGGGCTTCCTGGGTGGTTTCTCTAATTTTCCCCAGACAAGAGAGGCAAGAGATGTAGAAATCCAGGCTTTGGATTGGGTTTGAATCCTGGCTTTGTCTCTTTTCAGCTCTGTGACCTCAGGTAAGCTACTTAGCTTCTCTGAATCTCTTCTCTCATCTGTAAAGCAGGGGATTTTAATACTTGCCTGCCAAGGCTGTGGTGAAAGATAAATTAGATTGGGGTCCCCAGCCCCCAGTTCCTGGACCAATACCAATCTGTGGCCTGTTAGGAACAGGGCTGCACAGCAGGAGGTGAGTGGCTGGCGAGCCAGCATAGTTTCATCTGTATCTGCAGCCGCTCCCCAGTACCAGCATCACTGCCTCAGCTCCACCTCAGATCTTCAGGCATTAGATTCTCGTAGGAGCACCGGTCCTTGATGCTAAAAAGGTAGGTGCTCAGTAAATAATAATCATCATTATTGTGTGGAAGAGGACCAAGATGAGAGAGGTACAAGTTGTACAAACTCCTTCCCCCAACACACACACACACACACACCACACACACACACACCCCTTTCTTACGGCTGCAGCCAACGAGATCCTCTTAAAATGTGTGTCGGATTGTCATTCTTCTGTTTAAATTCTCCCAATGATCTCTCACCCTCAGTCGAAGCCAAAGCCTTTACAAAGGCCAGGGGCCCTGGGTAGCCCACCCGCTCCTCGCTTTCTCTCTCTGACCTCTCTCTGCCATGCTCCCCTTGCTGCCCCAGCTCCTTGCTGCTCCAGGACACCCAGGCACACTCCCACCCCAAGGTCCCCAACACTGCCACGCCCTCTTTTAAAACATATGTCCCCCAGACATCTTTCTGCATAGTTGCTTCCTCTTCTCCTTCCCATCTTTGTTCAGATGCCATCCTGTGGAGGAGGCCACTCTGTTTCAGGTGGGGTCCTCAGACTTCCTTCTCGCTCTTCCTTGCTCTGTCTTCTCCACAGCCTGACCATTGCCTGACACACTGTGAAACGCCTTTTGTTGATTATCGCCACTCACAGGAATGTAGGCCTCACAAAGGCAGGAGTTTGGGGGTCTATTAATATGTTCGCATTCATAGTGATCCCCACCACCTAGGCATATAAGGAGGGGCTTCACGCGTATCGAATGAATACCTGAATGAAGGTGAGGACTTGAGTTCTGGAAGTACAGATATAAAGGGAGTGGGTCACAGCATGAAAGACATCGTCACTTTCCTTTATTTGCCACATGAGGGGATTGGACTGGACCCCTGGGAGACCATGAACCCATGGGAAGTGTGCACCTCCTTGGGTGAGTTACTGCCTCTGTGTGTGTTTCTGGGATGAGGACGCTTAGCTTCCTGTAGACATTTAACAGAGTCTGTGATCTCCCAGAGGAGCTAACCACCCTCCCTGCTCTGACATTTCACGATCGGCTCCAATAGGCTCAAATCCTTGATGTCTAGGGACCTGTGATGCTAACATTCTGTGATCTTATTCATGTCTCAGCAGCCACAATGGTCCTGGCCCCAAAGAGGGCAGTGAGGACCAGAGGGGACCCTGACAGGGTCAGCATGGTGAGAGTGGCGGGTGGGAGTGTGTGGGGAGGGCAGCTGTAGGAACACGGGAGGGGAGACAAAGGAGACTTCTCTATTACATGTGCTGTTTTCTTTCTTTTATGTAAAAGAAAATGGATTTAAAGCAAGTGTGACAAAATGTCAGCAGTCATCAATGCTGGATACCGGGCACAGGGGTGTTTACCACAGAGAGCTTTGTACTTTCCTGTATGTCAAAAATTTCTTTAAAAAATTGAGATTCGGAGGTGGGCAGGACCGTTGTAGCTTTTATGGTTAGGAACGGAGGGGCCGTTTCTGGGCGCCCGAGGAACCTGGACTAAGATTGTTTTTCCAGCGTGCATCTGGGCAGGAAGGATGGCTGGTGTCCACACCCATTCCCGGAGCTGTCAAGCCCCCTTCTCCTCCCCTGCTCCCCCTTCCCAGGTCTCGGTTTCCTGCCTTCATGGGGAGTGGAGCAAGGCTGAGAGGCCCCATGCTGGGGGTGAAGCTAATTCATTAGTGATGCCTCAACAAGGGCTGGGAGCCTGCAGTGCCAGCGTGATTCATCAGCGTGATTGCCCGCTGCCAGCCTGCGTGGGCCCCGAACGCCAGCACATTTCACCTGCACCCACTGAGAAGGACCTGGTGGGAGGCGAAGGTACAGCATCTACCTAGAGCAAGAAAAAGACTCAGAGAACGGAGAGGGCTGGTCCCCTGTGCCCTTGAACCCAGGTGGCTCTGTCAGGCTGGTGTTAGAGATGCAAGGGCACGTGTGACTCTTGCCCAAGCAGGCAAAGCCCAAGAGAGCTGCCTGGTGCTGGAGTGCCAGCTCTGAGCATGTGGTGGTGGTGGCCGGGGGTGGGGGGGCTGGCTGGGCTTCCTCCTCCACAGAGAATGTTCCCTTTGGGGGAACTGCTTGAGGGGCAGCAGCGGGGGGTGGGTGCTTATCCTCATCCTGTCAGCCTGGATGGGTTTCCCTCAGCTTTCTTGTGTCTGAGGTATCATTTCTTCCAAGTTCTGCCAAATGACTAGAAGGGAGAGCGTTGGATTAGGGCTTAGATGAGGTCTGGAAGGAGCTCAAAGCCCCCCTGGTCTGGTGTTTGGGCTCTACTTACTCCCTTCTTGGGTCCCCTACCCCATTCTTTTCAGTCTCCATCCCAGGACAGGGGTGTGTGGGTGGTTCCTGGCTCAGAGCAGTACCTGTGTCTGTGTTCCCTGTCATCTGTTCACCCCAAGACACCCCTTGCCCGATTACCACTGTTATTATTCTGCCCTTTCGTACCTTTACCCCACACACATATATGGAGTATCTGAGCAAAAGAAGCCCGGAGCAGAAAAAGCACACGCTGAATAATTTCATCTATATGAAATTCAAGAACATGTAAATCTGATCTGTGATGACAGAGGTCAGGATCTTCGTTGCTGCTGGGAGGTGGGAACTGGCTGGAAGAGGCATGAGGGAACTCTAAGTGAAGGAAGCATTACGTGGGTGTTCACACCTGTCAAAAGTCATTAAACTGTGCACTTACGATCTATGTATTTCACTGTATGTAAAGTTTGCCCCCATTTTTTTAAATTGTTAAAAATTTTCTTTGAATACTTCCAATGTGCCAGACCCTGTATGTGCGCAGAGGCAACAAACTCGCTGCTCTGTGGAGCTTATATTACAGGAGGTGTGGTTCTTATCCTGACTTGCACCCGCCATTGCTCTCTGAGCTTGAGCTCCCTCCCTCTCCACCTGCAGTGGGGATGGGAGTGGGGGTGGGTCAAAGGCTGCCGGGAGGTCCCTTCAGCCAGTTATATGGTCACACGCAGGACAGAGGAGGCATGGAGCCTACAGACCCGCCTCCCCGGCTGTAACTTCTACTCACTGTGCAACCTTAAGCAAGTGCCTAATCCCTCTGGGGCCACTTTTGTCATCTTTCACATGGGAACCATAATGCTTTCCTCGTAGTTTTGGCCTGAGAGTTAGAGGCTCCTGTGTGAGAAAAGTCACTGCCAGAGGCGGAGTCATCGCTGTTTCCACTCCCTGGTGTGGCACAGTTAAGAGCACAGGATGGAGAGTCACACTGTCTGGTTTCAGATCCTAGCTACTCACCAGCCTGTGGGGTGACATTGGGCAAGTCACCCAGCTCAAGTCAAACCTCTCAGAGCTTCCATTTCCCCATCTTTAAAATTGGGATAATGAGGGTACCTACCCATAGGCACGTCGCAAGAGTTCGATGAAGTGCTCTCAGTAATGCTGGGTACGCAGCAGGCGAGCGATAAATGGGAGCCAGTGTTTCCGCCAGCAGCTTTGGCAGGAGGGCTCCGAATGGGAGGGGAGAAGGCAGGGGCACACGGCTGGGCGGTGGGTGGGAACGTGCGCAACCGGAAGAGTCACGGAATGAAAGTGGTCATCGTTGGTGGCCCTCATAGGCTCTCACGTGTCCTCTGTCCGCCGCAGCCACAGACTTTGGGTATAGCTGGAAGGAAGTGGGAGGAGATAAGGGTGACAGTGCCCTAACGAGGAACCTGTTGGGCAATGAGGGTGTGCGCGGCAGGGAGGGGGCGGAGCCAAACCCCACGCCTCCTAAAATCCTCCCATGTGACTCACCCTGAAAAGAGCCAGAAAGTAACACTGTTCCGAGTTACCCTCCTGAAGTGACTACAGCGGGGAGACTGGTCGTATGCCGCTGGACCTAAGTGGCCAGCAGTGACCGCGACCCTCAGTCCCTCCTCGAGAACCACGGGTCCAGAGTCGTGGGTAGCGCGCCCACGTTTTCTCCATCCTCGGTTCCTTCGTGGACTTGCAGCTCTGGGAGCACGGGACCACACACCCAACGGTTCGCTGTGACTGGAGGTGTGGACAGCGTCGGACGTCGGGTCTGTGCTGGCACAACGCCAGGCTTGCGCGGCGGAGGCCTCGGGTTCCCTTGGCTCGCGCTGGTTTGGGGTGGGTGGGTGGGACCGCCGGGAACCTGCTGGGGAGCAGGACCCGGTCCTGGAGTAGCACCTTGGCCCCGCCCGGCCCCGCCCTCCCTCCGCCTCATTGGCAGCAGCTCACGCGTCGGGGGTTGCCAGGGCGACGGGTCGCTTAGCTGCGAGTCCGCGCGAAACCCAGCCAGTCGGCCACCAGCCGAGGGAGCAGGGGGAGGCCAGAGGGCGGGCGGCGGAGAGCGGCGCGCGGCGGCGGCGGGCCCCCAAGCGGGCGCCTCCTCCCGGCTCCGCACGGCCCCCCTCCCGGCGCAGGGGCAGGCCGGGGCGGGGGGCCCCGGAGCCGGCGCGGCCTCGGTCCCGTCGGGGAGACCCGGGCACCGCCAGGACGGAGCGATGCCGGGCGGCGGCGGCGGCGGCGGCGGCGGCGGCGGCGGCGGCCCCAGCCGGGGCACGTGACTATGGGCATCGCCGAGTCCACGCTGGACGAGCTGCCTTCGGACGCGGAGGAGCAGCTGCGCCACGGCGAGCAGCAGCTGGAGCTGAGCGGGCGGCGGCTGCGGCGGCTGCCCAGCGCGGTGTGCGCGCTCAGCCGCCTGGAGAAGCTCTACGTGAGCGGCACGGGGCTGCGTGAGCTGCCCGAGGAGATCGAGGAGCTGCGCGAGCTGCGCATCCTGGCTTTGGACTTCAACAAACTCGAGCGCCTGCCCGACGGCCTGTGCCGCCTGCCGCGCCTCACGCGCCTCTACCTGGGCGGCAATCGGCTGCTGGCGCTGCCCAACGACTTCGCGCAGCTGCAGAGCCTGCGCTGCCTCTGGATCGAGGGCAACTTCCTGCGGCGCTTCCCGCGGCCGCTGCTGCGCCTGGTGGCGCTGCAGTCGCTACAGATGGGCGACAACCGGCTGCGCGCGCTGCCCGCCGACCTGCCACGCATGACAGGCCTGCGCGGCCTCTGGCTCTACGGAAACCGTTTCGAGGAGTTCCCGTCCGCGCTGCTGCGCATGGGTCGCCTGCACATCCTGGACCTGGACCGGAACCGCCTGGGCGGCTTCCCCGACCTGCATCCCCTGCGCGCCCTGCGCGTCTTCTCCTACGATCACAACCCGGTCACTGGGCCCCCGCGCGTCGCAGACACCGTCTTCCTTGTAGGCGAGGGCGCCGTCGAGCGCATGGCGGAGCGCGACGAGCCCATCCCCCGGCCGCCACCCCGGCGCCCTGTGCCGGCCTTTGAAGATGAGGAGGAAGAAGACCTGCTTATAGGGGGCGGTGGCTCCAGGGTTCTGGGGCCTTCTGGGAGCAGCCTCCGCGCCCTGGAAGCCGCTCCAGGCCTGGGCACCTGAGCCTGTGTTCTGGGTGATGGTCTTGGGCTTCTCTGGGGAGTAGGGGCTCTGGGAAGGTCCGTGAGAGCGGTGGGCAAAAGAGGGGCCACACCCGGCGAGCTGCCGGGGACAGGCAGGCCTGGAGGCCATCTCCAGACACTCCTGGGTAGTAAGGAGACTGCCTCCTGGCTGGTCTCCGGGCAGTCGTCAGACCAAGAAGTCTGGGCTCCATCCAGTCCCTTGTATTTTTGTCCTGTCCCTGATGGTGTCACTGACAACACTCTAGAGGCTCCAGCTTCTACCTGGAACCAGGGTCAGCGCCCTCTGTGGAATTGTCACCTTAGCTGAGTCTGGATGCCCAGGGTGTCCACCACCGTTTCTTTCTCCTCCTGGAAGTTGGATCTCCTAGACTTACCCTTTCTGGTGCAGGCGCCGCTACCTCTGGGTGGACCGCTTGTCTGTGCAAGGCAGGATTTCCGGGCCTTGGAGGACGGCGTGGCCCAGGGGTCTGGAGGGACCCGGGCCCAGGACAGAAGTGGGAAACTGGGATTGGGGCCCTAACACCGCAGCTGCCCTTGCCCCTCTTTCGGGGCTCATCGTACATACCTCCCTCCCCATAGCCCCCGCCCCCCGCAAATTTGTATGGGGAAGGGGCACTCAGGAGGCAGGGTCTCCACCTCCGTCTTTTTAGTCAGCTCTCTCCTTCCAGCTCGTGCCTAGAAATACGCTGGGGAAAGAGCTCTGCCTTCTTTCTCCACAGCCTGAACCTTCCAGCTGTCAATTTTGAAAAGAAGCCACTGCGCCTCTAGGCGTCCTGCACAGAGAAGAGAGGGGCTCTCGGCCCCGGGAGGCTGTCCCAGTGCCTCTCCCGCTGCCTGCACTCCCCATGCCCTTACATGGGCACAGTCAGCGTGGCTGGCACAGCGCGGGGCATGGGACGAGCACTGTGTGCCTCTACTCCGTCACCAGGGACAGCCTCAAGGGGGTGAGGAGTGGAGTCGCGCTCTGCAATTCCCAGGGCCGGATCTTTCCCACCCAAGCAATAACGGGAGGACGGGGCCAGGGCCGGGGACACTCAGGGACACTGTCAGGGCCAGGGGCCCCACATGGTCGTGTTTTCTTTAGGAAGAGAAAAAAAAAAACTGGCTGTAAACATAAAATACATTTCTTGGAGAAAGAATGTGCATTTCCCACATGCCTGTTTATTTATAAGCCCTGGGAGCACTGGATCCCATTGCTGTGGGGACCCTGGGCTCCCTCTGGCACTGCCCTCTGTCCATGTTCCCCAGCTCTGCTGTAGACTGGTCCAGCCAACTGTGCTCTGTCTGGGGAACAAGCACTTTTCCTCGGTCACAAATGGCTTTGGCTGCGGAAAGCTGGTTTCAGGTCTTGGGGTATCTTACTCTCTGCATCCCATTCCCTTACATGAATCCCCTCCCTTTGGTCTTCAACAGCTTAATTCTCAGATCCCACACTCTTAATACGTTTTTGAATCTCCCTCAAGCTGGGCTGACCTTTCTCTGTTTCTTCACTGGTACGGACCCCCAACCTTGCCCTCTGTGACTCTATTCTTTTCTCCTTCCATCTCCCTCTATTTTCCTCCGTCTCTCTCTCTCTCTTAGTTTCTTTTTATTCAGTTACTGTATTACTCTCTCTTCTCATTGTTCAGGAAAAAAAAAATATCGAAGATTTAAAGAAAGGAAGAAAATTGTAAAGCCTCAAGCCTAGAGGCCTAGCTCCCATGAGAAGATGCTGCCAGGCCACCATCACCATGGCAACAGGACTGATGTCATTCAAGGCCTAAAGGTCAGGCCTGGCCCAGCAGCTCTGCTGGCAACTGGGCTGAGCCTGGGTTAGGAGGAGGCCAGGAATGGTCTGGAGCCGTCAGCCTGTCAACGAGAGTGAAAGCTTCCAACGGGCAGAAAGAGCTGGTGGATGGGAAAGGTTGGAGGTTGCTTCCTTCTTGAGGAGGAAGAGGGGTCTGGGGCTGCTGCAGACTTTGTGTCTCCCAAGGCTCCTTAGGTGCCTGTGCTCCCCCTGTCTTGGCTCCCTCAGGGCCAGTGGGCCTTCCCGGTTCTGGAAGCTTGGGGTAAGAAACTGAGATCTCAGGTCACTCAGGTGGTGTGGCAGTGGCAGCAGACCAGAGACTGTCCTCTGACCCCATGTCTCCAGTCAGGGCACGGGAGAACTATCACGGGTCCTGGAATCAGAAAGCGTGGGTTCCAGTCCCAGTTCTGTTTTTGACTGAGTGACCTTGAGTGAGTCCTGGCCTCTTGGGCCTCAGTTTCTCCATCTGCACATAAAGAGCTGGGTTTATCTAGATCCAATGCTGCAACTCAGGACTCGATGCAAGATGATGTTTCTCTATTGTCCCTTCATGCAAATCTTAGATGTAAGGGGTGCAAGGAGCCATAGTCACCTGGCACTGTCCTTCCTCTCTCTGGTCTCTTTCCCTGAATCTCTTCCCTTGGTGCGTTTGCCTGTGACGTCCTGAGGCCCGGTCCTTAGCTTTGCTACTCTCTTGCTCTCCATCATCAGTTCCTTCTGGGAAGTTAGAGAGTTTGCATAAAGTAGGTGCTGATGCCTGGCTTGGGAGCACTACTGAGGGGCTCTGCCTTTATGCAGAAATGGGGGTGACCAGGGTACGAAGGGAGTTGTTGCCAGGGACATCTGGGCATCACAGCTCTCCTCGGTGATGAGAGTACTAGTACCGAGTCCTAGCCTGCCTGTCACCTAACTGCAGCAGGGAGAAGGGGAGACGGTTTTGGAGGGACACTTGTAACAACGCCAAGTCTGCAGGTCCCTGAGTAGTGTGGGGGCAGTCAGCGCTGTGTGGGCCATGGGGTGGCCGGGCAGGAGAGCCCTGGCAGAGCTGTGTTCGTATCAGGCAGGGAGGGCAGAGGCCCAGGGAGTTGGCAGATAGGAGCGGGAAGGCAGGCAGTGGGGACCAGGAGGACAAAGAGCAGAGGCCCAGGGAGGGAGTGACTTGCCCATAAATGGATATTAGGTTTCCTAACCCAGGGCTCCATCCACGCTGCGGGAGGTCCCCTCTGTCCTTGGCTGGCGGTCAGGTCTGGGTGTCAAGTGGGTGGCAGCCGTAACCTGTTCTTTCTCCCTCCTGGAGCCTCCAATCTCCAGAGTCCTTGGCCCGCAGAGCAGCAAAGATGGGGGGCGGGGAGGGCTTGGATCTTTTCTTAGCTTTATTACTGCCCACTCTTCCTGCCCATCCTTGGGGGGTTTTGGGAAAGCAGAACTGGGTGTTTGGGAACTGGGGCCCGTGTCCAGATGCACCCCCCTGCCTCCACAGCCACCACATGAGCTTCCTTACCCATCTGTCCCAAAGCTTCCTTAAGACACCTGGGCGCTCTTGTTCTGAGGATGGACATTTATTAGCACACCCAGATGTGCCACACAGAACATGTATTCAGACAGGGGTCCCTGCCCAGGGTGGGCTCACAATCTAAATGAGACACAAAACACACACACAGGACACAAACACGGGGAACAGGGCATCTTCGAGGGGCACAGACGGTCAGGGGAGCCACGGGTTGGGGCGTACAGCATGTTCAAGTGTTGTCCTTCTGGCTATCTTCGTAGGGGAAGGGAAGGAGAGCAGGACGCAGTCCAGAATGGCCTTACAGGAAGCTGTGGAATCCGGGCGGGACTTGCAAGAGAAAGAACACCAGAGGACTGAGGTCCCAGGCACAGGGAGGGAGAGGCGAGTCTCTCAGTGCAGTCAT
This sequence comes from Macroglossus sobrinus, assembly GCA_004027375.1. Lineage (NCBI taxonomy): Eukaryota > Metazoa > Chordata > Mammalia > Chiroptera > Pteropodidae > Macroglossus > Macroglossus sobrinus. Next base: position 200,753 of record PVKZ01002028.1, read on the forward strand.
GGATGAGGAGAGACCCAACGAAGCGAAGGCAGGAGGATGAGGCAAAAAGTGGAGGAGGAGGCCCTGAGCCCACGGCAAGAGGCTGTCACCTCTGCCGAGGCCGAGCTGTCCCTGCTTTCAGGCCCAGTGCTCCAGAGCCATTTTTCCCAGAGAAAGTCTGAACAGAGGTTCTGGCAAGGGGCGCTCTTGAGGCTACTTACCTGAGCCTAGGACTCTCTCCAGTCTCTGGGACAGAGATCAGAGGACAAAAGAAATAACCACCTGTGAACCCTTCATTTAAACCAGGTTGTCAGAAATTGATGGGGCAGGAAGGGAGAGGGACAGGCAGCTTCAGGTTGGGGTACTTAGTACACCTCAAGGAAGCAGCTGCTAGACAGGTGCTGGGGAACAGGAAGTATGATGCCCCCCCCCACTCTGGAGTGGGGCAGGAGCCAGCAGGTGGACACATGACAACCCTGGGGGCGGGTGGGGGGGTCGTTCGTTGCTTTTGTGCCTAAAACAGAGGTAGCACCTTCCTTCTGAGGTCCCCTGAGAACTGCTAGTCCTCGGCTTCCCCTGGCGGTTGTGTGTGGGGGGCGGGGGATGGGTGGGGGAGGAAAGGGGCTGGAATGGTTATTGCTCACTTGAGGTCTGAGAGAACCCAGACCGGAAGAAGGAAATAGTTTTCGTGGGGTCACAGTGGCTGGAGAAGGAGGAGCTGGGGCGCAGTCCCCTCAGGCTGGGTCTGGCCATGGGCTTTTTTAGAGAGACTTTTCTAATCCTAAAGGATTCAACCTGAAAAGGGTGGAGAGATGCCACGGCTTCAGCCCACAGAGCTGGAGCCCCACAGGGACCAGGAAGGGGGCAAAACTCTGACTTGAAACCACAGTGGCCCAGCCAGGATTCAGGCGGTGGTGGGAAGGTGGAGGGTCCCCCTTTGTCTGACCTGCTTCGGATGGTGGTGAGGGTCCCCTAGGCACTGAGGGAGGGGATGTTGGAGTGGGTGAGCTACAGAGGTACTCCTCAGACCTCGGGAAGACTGCACTCCCAACAAGCCTTGCTTTAGGCCTGATCTGTGAGGAGCAGCTGCTCCCCTGCTCTCTGGGCACCTGCTGGGTTGACATTCTAGATCTGAGGATGGGCTGGAAGGGCCTGTGAAGACAAATCTCCAAGGTGAGAAGTTGAGGGGAGACTCAGCCCCAGGCTCCCCATCCCCCTCAACCACTGCCTCTTCCCCTGTGGGGGGGGGGTGAGGGAGGGCTGGGGCCCACGGAGGAAACAGCCAAGGCCCTACTTTTCCACGATCCTTTATTAATCAGAATGGGCCTTGCCACAAAAAACAGGGCCCATTCCCACAAAAATATGATTTTGCAAAGAGGAAATCTTGCTGGCTTAGAGGGTGCGTGTGGTGGAAAATTTTTGTATGGTTCTTTTTTCCTTTTTTTTTTTTTTTCTTCAGGTTGTCTTCATTTCTCTTCGCTGCAAAATTTTTTGTGACAGTGGGTTTTTTGTTTTGTTTTTTTTATAAAACACTTGCGCTCAAGGACTCAAACACAATACAAACAACGGCCACCAACCCCCACCCCTGGGGCCCCTGCCGGGCTGGGGGCTCTGGGGCACCCCCTTGGCTCTTTTGTGGCTGTTTTCCTGGTGTCTGGCGCCGGTGGGCAGGTGCGGGGTCCTAGGGCAGGTGGAATTGTACAGCAGTTCCGTGGGGAGATGGTCACAAGAAAGGATACCTGAACAACGTAACGACTAAGTCTAGGGCGCCCACAAAGACAGCAGATGACGCTCATGAAGGGACCTGGGACACAGAAGAGAAGAGACAGATAGGCCCAGGGGGGCCCTGGCTATCCCTGGAGGCTCCGTGAGGGGAGGGCAGGTGGGCCTTGCTCTCAGGTGACAGTAATAATACTTTGCTCGCGGGTAGCACCTTCTGAGTTCTCCTGTCTTGACCCCCAGGTCAGGTGACGGCGGCCTCACAACCTCCCCTATGAGGTAGGTGAAGTATTATTACCATCATTTTACAGATGGGGAAACTGAGGCCCTGGGAGTATGGGAGAATCGCCCAAGGTCCTGGGATGGTGGCTGGGCTCCCGTGCCCTCCCCCACCCTCAAGTTCCCCCATTCCTTTTTCTCCTATAAGCCTAGACCTCCCCCACCCTCACCCCATACCACCCGCCTCCACCAGTGCCAGCCCCACCCGGCCCTTGGCCTACCACTTGCTGCCCCCTTCCCCGCGTCTGGGTTTTGAGGCTGGGAGTTAGAGAACCCCAGGAGGGTTTCATTAATGCTCCTGGGTGGGATCAGACAGGGAACAGACTCTGCCTGGAGATGCTCTCTGCATTGGCTATGCGTCCCGTGGGCGGGGCTCGGGGAAAAAGGGATGCAGTGGCCCCGCCCACTCTTTGCAAATTAGTTGGATCTCTGGGGGACTCTGCAGCAGGCCAGGGCATCCTTTGCTCACTTGCCCGCCTCCCCCCTCTTGAGACAGCACCCTCTCTTTGCTTCCCCACAGCCTCCCGAGTCTCTACCCTCCTGTCTCCGCCGGGGGGCTGGTCCACAGCCCGCCCGACAGGAAGGTGCAGTTGGGGTAGACCCCCACTTTAAGCAAAGCTACAATAGAGAAAAATTTTAGATTTACAAGGAATGTGGGTGACTATTTGCTGTACATTAGCACTTTTCACTCTACAAAACAATTCACCTACTTTGTATGATATTCTTCCAGATCCAAGGGTGGGGGGAGGGTGGGGGGGATGTGGAAGCAGGGGTGTGACATTCACTGTGAGAAAACTTTGATATGGGCAAAAAATGTGACCCGTCTGCTGCACAGAGCAGAATGCTCAGCACAAGGGAAAGCCTACTGAATGAAGATGGTTCCCACATGCCTATGCTTTTGCCATGATCTATAAGTGGGGACCCTGTCCAGAGGCTCCTTTCCTGAGGCGTCAGCCCCATTTGGGGGAGAACTGTGGTCCAAGACCGCGTTCGCAGACTGCGGTGACCGAGCGCCACCTGGCGGCGCGCGCCGGGAATGTTAGGCCCCGGCTTGCGGACCCCTGGATTGGATGGAGGCTGTCAACCAGCTGTCTTGTATCAACACCAGGACTCGCGTGGGGATGAGCGGGCTTAAACAGGGATCATCCCAGAATCTGCTGTCCCCAAGGGGAAGCCAGTTCTAGTCTGTGCAGCAGCTGACGTGGAGAGAGCACAGCTTCTTTGGGTGGGGCCCCCTCAGAACTCAGAATCCTGGCATTTTCCCTGCTTCCTCTGCCTGCACTGAGAGGGGCAGAAGTAGCTGCTCTGAGGGACGGGGAGCAGGGAGCAAGGTGAGAAGACATTCCTAGAGGAGGTCGGGGGAGGCATGATCAGAGAGCAGGATGGGGAATGAAAGGGAAAGCCTGCCAGCATGGAGGATGGAGGGGCGGAGCTGTGGGCGCATGGGGCGGGTGGTCTGCACAGGCAGGGAGAGATGAGGAAGGGGAAGGAGGCTTGGAATCATGGGAAATATTGCCAGCATGGCTGGGATATGAGATCTGGGAAGGATGAGGGTGTCTTGGATGAGGGTGTTAGGGAAGAGGACAAGTGGGGTTTGAGACCCTGAAAAGGAAAGAAGCAGGCGGCGACTCCTTGTGGAAAGTGATGCACACAGTAGGTGCCTCAAAGGTGTAAAACAATGTTCAAGAGATGAAATTTCTGAGGAAAGAGCTACTGGAGAACTCTGAGCAGAGAGGGGTCCTGGGGGGCGAGGGGAGACAGAAGCGGGAGCGGAGACGGTAGGTGGGGAACAGCAGGAGGCAGTGCAGCTCTGTCTGCCCCTCCTCCCCACCCCATCCTCCCCCATCCCTGCCCCTCTTAGCCCTCACCTGCCTCTCCTTCTTCAGCCCCTGGCTCAGTGCACTGTCCCCTCCAGGCCTCCAGTCCTGCCTCACTTTGTGAAAGCCTACCCTCCCTGCATGGCCTTCAGCACTGCCGGCCCCAGGGGGACAGGGAGCGAGCCCCCCACCACACACACACACACACACACACACACACACACACACACGCACGCACACGATGGACACAACACAAGTACACAGGGCTGCGGCTCCAGGACCCCAGAGGGGACTATATACTATCCTTGGCATTCAGGGCCCAGCCGGCACCTGAAACTGCCCTCGGATGGGCCTCTCCTGGCCGGGCCGGGGCCAAACGCCCCGGCCTCCCCTCTCCTGGGCCCAGATCAGGGGCTGGGGAGGAGGCGGCCTCTCTCCACTCCAGGCACTGCCTTAAAGAAAACGGGGGACCGTGGCCCCCCTGGCGGGCGTCTGGAGGGATCTGCCTGTCCGCCTGTCTGTCTGGCTCTCACGCTCTCCCCCACTTCTTTAGTGTCAGCAAGTCAGGAAGGAAAGGGGCAAAGCAGGAAAATGGCTCCCAGAGCCCCTCCCCCAGAGCTGGACGGGTGGAGGATGGGGCTGGTACTTCAAGAGAAATGGGGCCCAAATGATTCCTGGGACCCCTCCCTGGCCAAGCCGTCAGGGTCCTCCCCTCACCCACGGCAGGGGGGCCAGGCCGGGCATTGTGCATAAAGTGGTGAGGGCATGATGGGGACCCGGGCCCTCGGCCCCCTGGGCCTCCCTCGGCCCCACTCAGGCTTTCAGCTGGTGCCACTGGGCCACAGGCTGCCGGGGACGGGCAATCATGTCCTTCCAGTGTTTCACCTCCCCGGGCCCGCTCTTCCATGACAGGTAGATCTGGGGAGAGAGGGAAGAGTCTGGCATTAGCGGCACTCTCTGAGGCATTGTCCTTGCCCCCACCAGGGGGGTGGGGACAATCTCCACAATGACACAATCTCCACAAGGACACAGTGATCACGCGGACCGAGGGGCCTCTGCACGTCGTGACAACCTACCCCAAAGAGGCCCTCTTTTCCCTTCCCCTGCCAGCCTCGCCTCGTTTCTTTGGGGCCAGAGCAGGCCTAGCCCTTTGGAATTAGACTTCTGACCTGTTATGCAGTAGGGGGTTGAAGGTGGTAGAGGGAGGCAGTTCACTGCCTTGCCCTTCCCTGCCCTACCTGTTTGGTATTCTCTTTCCTTAATTACCATTGCTCCCACATCCTGGGCACTTACTACATGCCAGGCACTGAGCCAGGGGCTCTACACATAGATCATCAAATCCAGACTTGGGAGACAGGTATGTTATCCCCATTTTACAGAGGAGAAACTAAGGTGCAGAGTTAAGAGACGTACCTACAGTCACAGAATTGATCAGTGGTGCAGAGGGATTTAAATTCGGGCCTTTGGGCTCTACAGCTCAATCCTGTTGGCCTCTGCTTCCTGGGACTATGCACATGATCCCACCCACCCCTCACTCTCCGGACCTGCTGACCCAGCTTTGTGAATGGTGGCTGGCTAAGAGCACAGGGCTCCCTCAGCTACGCAGGCCAAAATCAGAACAAACTCACCTCCACTCTGTTCAGCCAACAGAAGGCAGTTCTGTTTTAAAAGGAGCTATAATTGGTATCTAAGGAGCATCCACCTCCAAAAGGCGAGGCTTCAGAAGAGCTTAGACGTAGATATGGTTACTCAGCCCTTGGCCCGAGCTGCTCAAGGAGGAGCTGAGCAGGCCCCAGCCCCGCTCAGAACACACGGCCCCACTGGGGTATGGGTGATGCCATCCTGTGACCACAGGGCGGCCAGCCATGTTCCCTGGGCCTTGCTAGATGGCAGGCAGGGCTAAGTCTCCTCTTTGAGACAGCTACTTTCCTCACCCCCAATAGCTAAGTTCTCCATCCCCTTCTGTCTAGGGGTGCCTCCACTCTGACCCCTTTCCCTGTGGGGGTTCTTGCTTGTTTCCCCCTCACAGGGCGATGCCTCACCCAGGTGATCCATTGTCTCATCTCGCTCTCTCCTTGCCTCTAACCTTCCCCTTCATCTGCCCCAATCACTGGTCTCCTGCACTGTTCCTGGTTAAACCTCCATGTCTGAACAGACACACATGCCCTTAGGAGGGATGTTTCAAAAATGACTTTGATCGTAACGGTAGCTAACATATACGTTCCAAGTACTGTGCTTAGCATCTCACCTGTTATTGAATCCCTTCCCAGCACACTGAGATTGGGCCTAGCCTATTCGTTTCGAGAGGAGGAAACGAGGCTCAGAAAGGGTATGACCATGAGGAGGATAGGGCTGGGACCTGGACACCAGCAGTCTGACTCCCGAGCCCACACTCTCAGCACTAAACCGTAAATAAACATAGGAAGAGATGCTTCGAAGTAGAAAAATAAAAGGGTGTATATCCTGGAAAAACTCAAGGTGAGGCATGGATTTTTTTAGGTAATATATGATGAGAGATTACTTTCGATTAGGAGAATGTCCACATGTCAGGAATTCTTACACCTGTAGGGTCAGTATTAGTTGCTCATTTTACAAATGAGAATACTGAAGCTCAGAGGGGCAAGTGACTTGCCCAAAGTCACACAGCTGTCCAGGAGCACATGGGGTGGAAAGTGAAGCTGGGTTTTTGGAGTCCTACTGTAGCTCTCGACACTGCCCCACATAGCTCACCCTCCACAGGTGGGACCCTGGGTGACATTGCCCCCTGATGGTCTTGTCCAGAACACCCTCTTTTTGGGACCTGGGGCACTTCTTCTTCCCACTTCCTTCTTCCCCTGCCCTTGCAGTGGTCTCTCTGCAGCTGGTCAGCCCACAGTATGACCCTTAGGGAGGATCCTGTCCAATCCCCTCGTTTTCAGATGACACGCAGATCCAGAGTGGGGAAGGGGCTGACCTCCTCTCTCCCACTGTCCAGCCCTGCACTCGCCCACTACCCAGCGGCTGCTCATAAGGACAGACCTTCGCTGGTGCCAGCCACGTGCGTGCCACACCGCCTGCCTTGCCTCCTACCTTGCCAATGACGTCGTTGCGGCTGAGCTTGTCCTTGTCCATGACAGTGATGACGATGGTCGTCTCCCTCAGCTTCTCCGTGGGGATATCGAAGGCAAAGGACTCGTTGAAGATGGGGTTCAGGTTCCTCTTCATCGTCACCGTCTTCTTCTTCTCCACCCGCTTATCCTTGTACATCAGCCACACCTTCACATAGGGGTCTGGGGACGAGGAGGGGAAGGGTCAGAGGGGCAGTGGGGGGCCCCCTGGGATCCCCTTCTCCGTCCAGGTGTGGAAGCTGGGGGCGGGAGGGGCTGTGTGCTTTCCACAGAAGGTCAGGAAAGCCCCAAGCAAGAACAAAGGGAATCTGAGGGATCGGCAGATGGAGGGGGAGGGCTAGGAGGGACCTTGGCCATCACCTCGTGCCCTCCTGGGAACACCGAGGAAACGGAGCCCCAGGAGGCCAGGTCTCGCCCGAAGGTTACAGACAAGTAGTGTCAGAGCTAGGGCTGGAAGCCGGGTCTCCCCACCACAGTGTCCCCTTCTTGAAGGGCAGAGTCTAAGGTGATGCCAGCCCAGAGGCTGCTCCAAAGGGGGCCGGCAAAGGCCCTGGGGCAGAGGGGTTGAGACTGGTGGTGGGGCCTGAGGATTGGGGCCGAGAGACACAGTGTGGACCCAGCTGTCCACATTGGGCACGACACCGGTGTCACCGGCACCTCCCAGCCCGTAGGCCCTCTGCCTCGAGAAGCACCCCGCACCTGATGTGCCCCCGATGTCCATGGCTTTGAGGTTCCGGGCTTTGATGATGTTCACGATGATGGAGTTGGCAGAGGGGTTGTAGCAGAGCGACAAGAGCAGCTCCCCTCTGCTCCCCTGGGAGGGAGAAGCGGAGGGGTGAGGCCGGGCCAGGGGCCACGCCCCCATCTCCCTTCCAAGGGAGAACAAAAGGGGCGTGGGGACTGGTGGGGAGGGATGGTTACTGAGCTCTCTGGTTGGCCCCACTGTCCAGGGCCCCCTCCACCTCACCTGGGTGTGCACCCCCTCCTCTGTCTGTCACCGCTGTCACACTTGGTCTCTCCTCATGGGGCAGGTCTGTACACTGTCCCCCATGGGACCACCCCTGCTCCCCGAACAGCGCCCCAAGTTCTTTAACACAGCTCAAGCGAGTCCCCCCAAGTGCCAAGCCTCAGAGCCGGGACCACTGCTGGGAACTCAGCTCTCACAGGGCTGTCCATCTGCACCCGCTCCCCACAGTGCTCCTGACCCGCTAAGGTCGAGCAGGGAGGCTTGGACCGGACCTGCCAGCCCTGACCCGCCCGCGCCCCCACCAGGAGCCCTTGGCTGGGGCCTTACACTCCCATCGCTGCATGGCTTCAGATCCTTCCAGAAGGTCTGCATCTGGGTCAGGTCCACCTTGTTGAGGGGGATGGACACCTCCCCGATGGGGTCATTGCGGCTGAAGCGGTCGTAGTCCAGGACCTGGAGGTAGAGGACCCTCTGCACCACCTTCTCGTAGGGGAAACCTGGGGGACAGACGGTGGGGGTGAAGAGCGGGATGAGGGGCCACACGGGGCCCAGGCAGGGCGAGACTCGTGGGCAGGACGCGGCCCCACCCACCCAGGCCACACCCGAATCCCGGTGGCCTTCTCGAAGCCTTAGCAAGAACGGTCATCGTCTCATCTGTGTCTCTGGACAGTTCTCTGAGGTGGATGGCATCCTGTCCTTCCCACAGGTGAAGCGGCTGAGGCTCAGATGGCTTAAATCACTTGCTCAAAGTCCCACAGCTAATAGAGAGCAGAACTGCAGCCGTTCATTCACTAAGTTGTCGTGTGTCCATCTTGGTGGCTGGGCTGGGGCCCTCCTTGCTCTCCAGACATCTCTGCCCTTGCCAACTGTCCTGAAGCAAATCTGGGTGAGTGGCGCTGCCTGAGATGGCCACAGCTGCCAGGCAGGAGGCCCCAGGGGGACACACGCCCTAGGACCAGCCCATCCTCCCATCAGTCCTCAACGGATCCCGCAGCTGTCCCCTTCTCCACTGCCTCCTTCCTCATCTAGGCCACCGGCTCCTCTTGCCTAGACAGTCACACGAGTCTCCAAACCGCCCTCCCCGTTGGCTCACTTCCTCCTACGGTCCATTCTCCACGCGGCAGCCGGAGCGAGCTTTTAAAAATAGAATCGCATCATGATACTCACTGAAAGCCTCTCAGTGGCTCCCAGGGCACTTAGAATAAAAGCTGTGCGCCCTGCCCTGGCTTCAACTCCTTCTGCACCTCGGCCCGCTGTCCTCCCCACGGCTTAGCCTGTGACTACTGTTCACTCAGTGACTGGGCTGCAGCCACACCGGCCCCCGAGCCTCAGCAGTGGGAGCTGGCCCCCAGCCACACTCCGTCTCTGTTTTCTGTCCCCAAGTCCCCAGTGCGGTCGGTCGGGTCTCCTGTCCTACACTCTGTGCTTTCCTCCCCCGGCTCCTGGCTCTCATATCACAGGCTTAACAGAGCTTTACCTGTCTGTTTCCTTGAGTCCGACTCTCAATCTAGGCTAGCATTTCCAGGAAGGCATCTCGGCCTCTAAAACACGATTTCTGGCACATAGTAGGCACTCGATAAATATTTGTTAAGTGAATCAATAATTGAACGAATGAATAAGTGCCAGCGGGATGGCCTGAAGGAGCAGTAGGAGTATGGGGGAGGGGGAGCTGGGCGAAGGCTGGGGAGAGAACCGGGCCATGGATGGAGCTTAGGTGGGCTGGAAAGGCTACTAGGGGGCCAGGGAAGGTCTGAAGCGGGAGGCTTGGTCGGAGGAGGGGCCGGCCTGGGAGGTGCAGAGGACATGGGCCAGCCCAGAGGCCTGAGGGGGTCAGATCTGGCACCAGTGTGTAAGCAGGAAGGAGAGAGGTCACTGAAGGTTCTGGAGAGCCAGGGTACCAGGATTTGTCCTCACTGATTGAACAAGGGTGTTGGGAAAGGATTATGGCTTCTCTAAGTGGGTCTGGGCTCACAAAGGAGCCTGTGACAGAGATCCATCCCTGACCACACACCAGCTTCCTGGTTACCTGGAGTCCCGGGGGATAAGAGATAAAGAAGGGCCTGAAGGAGAGAGGACATTTCCTGTCCATCTGGAGGGGCCTGTCTCAGGTGGGGGGAGGCAGAGTAGAAACAGAGGAATGTATTAACATAACTAGTGGAGTGTTTTCTGTGTGTCAGGCACCATCGTAAGAGCTTTTATAATTTGCTGATTTGAAACCAAGGCACAGAACAGTGCAGACACTTGCCCTAGGTCACACAGCTAGTAAGCAGCAGAGCTGGGCTTCAAACTCAGGCAGCCTGGGCCACAGGCCATGCTCTTAACCACTACACTACGGTTGCTACAGATGTTTGCCTTCTGGATGCTGTGGGTGCCTGCCTTCTTTCCTTCCTGCCTGCCTGCCTTATTCGGGATGAGTCCTGTGTTTAGGCCGAAGCCCGAGAGGTGGCCTCGCTTTGCTCCTTAGTCTCTGGCTGTGATGCCAGCTCCGCCGGGTCTCATAACCTAATCCCAGCTAGACACAAAACATAGCCGGTTAACAGGGCAAGACATGTGCTGTGTGGGCGCGTGCAAGTGCACTCGTGTGTATATGCATGTGCACATCTATACATGTGAGTCTGTGCCTGTGGTCACATGTATACATGTGTAGTGGGGTCTGGGGTGGCGCCAGCCTCACCTTCAAAGAGGAAGGTCTCATTCCAGTGGGGGTTCAGGTTCTTCCTCTTCACCTTGGTCTCCAGCTTGTGCTTCTTGTCTGGCAGCAGGTAGATCTTGACGAAGGGGTCGCTGGTGCCGCTGAAGTCCTTGGCTGGCAGCTCCTGGGCCTTCATGATCTTCACGGTGAGCGTGGACTCCTGGAAGTTGTAGCCAACGCTGAACTGGATGCGGCCCAGGTTCTCTCGGCTGCAGCCCTCGTGGGCCTCGTCCTCCTCGGAGCCTGGGGAGAGCTGGGGGCGGGGGAGAGGCCAGGAGGGTCGGAGAGGATTCCCAGGGCACAGTGCGGGGTGGGTGGGGCCCGTCCCATATTCCCGTCCAGGCGAGGATGCTCAGGCAGAGGGCCCTGGGCTGGGTCACACAGAGAGGCCAGGCAGAGCCAAGATGGCTCCTGTCTCCTGAACCCCAGGGCAGTGTGTACCCCCGCTCCCCAGCCTCTCCCAGACACCCCGGGTGTGCCGCCCCCTCTCTCTGCCACAGGCTGCCTTTGCCTCCCTTGGTCACCACTGTGCTGGCTCGCCCTGGGCCCCCCAGCTCCGTCCTCCAGCTTTCCACCCTCCCACAGCCCTGTGGGACGTTTTTGTGTATTTTGTAAAATACGCCGACACAAAAACCTGGGCTACCAAATACACCAGGGAGGTCGTTCACCCCTCAAAAGAGTTCACTGCGATATTTCTCTGGAAAGGGACTCTCGGGGGTTCGAAGGATGATGCAATTTACAAAACGAGAGAGCAGAGTGTTCAGGAAGCAACATCTATTTGTGTGAGGCAGGGGCATTAGAAACAGATTTCCAGGCCTGGTCCCCTGGGAGCCTGATGTGGGGGCGCCCAGAGGTGGCTGGGCAGCAGGGTCATTTAAAAGGAGCCTCAGAGGACAGTACTGCACACAGGAAGGGAGGGCTACGTCCAAATTTTGTCCCCTTCCTCAGGGGTGGCACTTGGATCAACCTGGCAACCGATAGACATGCAAAGAGTGGCATGAATGTCCCAGGCTGGTGTTGAAATAACAGGAATCGAGGGGAGGGTCTCCTAGCCAAGCCTGCTCAGCTGTGGGGGCTCACAGGGAACACCTGAGGAGGTTTTGGCATCCTACCCACCTGGGGCCCACCCCTGGCCACCTGGAGCCCACCCAAGATGTTGCCCCGGACTCAGGGGGGGGTTCACATGGCCCAGGTGTCCCTGTACTAAGGGCTCCCCAGGCAATTGGATGAGAGTCAGGGGTGTGGCTCAGGCGCCACATTGAAGATGAAATTGCCGGCCCCTGTTTTGTCTCCCCACTTCCCGAAGGGGAGCGTTCTCTGTGCCTCCTCTTTCCTCCCGGAGAGGTGTCCCCACGGAAATACTCAATAATACAGATGACAAGAATGGGGACCATGTGCACCTACCATGGCAGAAGACTCTCACTTCACCTTCTGACTGAATCCTGACAACAGCGGGCGAGGCGGCTACCGCTGCCCTAGCTGAGGAGACTGGCTCAGAGAGATTAAGTCACACGCCCAAGACTGCACAGCAGTGTAAACCTTCTCTGACGTGAAAGCCTGCTCTTCCCACTAAAGCAGGCCACATCCCATGGCAATGTTGGGACTTTCCCCCAAGGCAGGGAGGACTCACCTGTCCCAGGTGAGAAATATCCAAATCATACAAATAATAGTAACTGCCACGTGCCTAGCCCTCATACTCCCTACGGCCTTCCAGTTCGGTTTGGGGTACACAGAGATTACTGACTTGTATCAAGTCACCTGTGATGAAGTAGTGAGTGGGAGCTCGAACCCAGGGCAGTGCCAGCCATCATGAGTGCCGTCCCAGCTGCCCCTCACTCTCACACTTCGATCCAGTGTCTGGGGCTTCCCCAGCTACAGCCCGGTACCGCCTGGAGCTGGAAGGGCGGCTGAGGGGAGGCGGACCCTCCAGCCCCTGACCTTCGGCTGGATCCAGGCAGCCCTGCAAGCTCCACCCCAGGCCCACTGAGAGTGGGCTTCCCGACTGAGATGCGGTTTTTCCCTGGCGATCCCTCTCTCTCCTGGTACCAGCCTACTCCCTCTGAAGCTCAGTCTCTGCATCTGCAGAATGGGTCCGTTAGACCTGGCTTGCAGGCTTCCTGAGAAGGCTCAGTAGGTTTGTGTCCCTTCCGTAGCCCTGCTCTGCAGCCTGGCCCCTGCCACTACTGCTGTGGAACCTGCAAAGACCACCTTGCCCCTCCCTGTTCCTCCAAAAGTTGGGGCGGAGCTCCTAGTGACTGGAGTCCAGGTGATCCCACTAAAGTCCTTCTTGTCACTTGGTTCTTGGCTCCCAAATAAGGTGGTCTGGGGCTCAGGGGAGGTTGTTAAGTGGGCTTCACCTTGGAAGCAGGGGGTGGCTTTGTGCCTGCTCCTGGCCTTTCAGAACCACAGCCCTGAGTCCTAATTAACCAGCTGAGGCAGTTCAAGGAGCTGTTTCCATGGCAACTGGGCTGGCTACCCCCACCACGCCCCGGGGGAGGTACTGCCTGAGTTCATGTAGAAGCAAGCATCAAACAGCATTCGGGCAATGCCAGGGCAGGTGGACTCAGATGTGGGTGTGGCCTGGCATCCTTTCTAAGACCCTCCCCTCGGTCCCTTCCTCTGGCCAGCTGTGGGTACCTGACTCCTTCTCCTGACCCCTGGCTTCTGAAAGCTTGGGGCCTGGAGGTCAGACAGCAGTGTACTTCTGCCCTGCTCATCTTCATCATTACTACGGATGCTAAATGACCTGGCTTTGGCTTCGGGCTGGGCCGTCAGACCCCGCCGGCCCACCTTCGAGCCTCTGCTGAGCCCAGGAGAGGGCACTGGGCCTGCACTTCCTTCCTCTGCCTGTAGCTGTCTACCCCTCCCTGGGGGCAGCAAGGCAAGCTGGCTGGGAAAGGGCTGTCCCTTCTGGGAACCTGTGGCAACCGGGAAGCTGTAACTGATGAAGAGACTGCGCAGGGAGGCAGGACAGACTGTGACGGTAGCCTGTCCAGAGGAGACGATGGCCAGGCCATCATCACCTGGGTGGGAAAGGACAGACAGGAGGGAGGTGGAGGGAAGAGGGGAGAGATGAGGAGGGAGATCAGATCTGGAGAGGAAAGTCTGGTGCTCCAGTCTGCAGCCAAGAGAAACACAGACTCGTGGAGCCACCCTGGGCCTGCTGCCTGGAGATCGCATTTTAACAGGTCCCTGGGCTGGGAATGGATGAATAGAACTAGCTAGAACCCTAAATGGCAAAGGGTGGGACTCTGGGGGTCTCAGGGAGGGTGGGGCTGCGGTGCCAAGATAGTGGGCAAGGGAACTCTGAACTCAATGACACCAGTGCTGGTGAGGGCCTGAGAGCACATCAACCCAGCCCCTTCCTTCTCTCTATGGGGTGGGGGAAAAGGGGGCCCTGCCCAGGGAGGGGGAGCACCTTGTCCCAGGTCATGTCTAGTAGGAACCCAGCAGGCACTGGGTTCCCCCCTCACACCTTCCTCAAGCCCTCCTGGGCCTTCTGAGCTGCCAGACCCGGGACTGACTGACTGACTGACTCCCGCCTGCAAATCTGCTTTCCCGAAAGCACAGCGGGGCAAATGGCTGTGACTCACTGCTGACACCAGGGGGCGCTGTGTGAAGTCACCACCTCTGCCTTAATGAAAAGTGCCTCAGAACCACAGGGCTGCTATCCCAGTGGGGTGGGCTGTGGACAAGTGAACCCCAGCATGACTGTCTCCTCTTGGGGATCAGGACCAGGCAGTTCCTGTTCTCCTGCTCCCTTTGGGCCTCAGCTGGCCCCCCAGCAACAGGGGTTGAGAAGGTCCCAGGGGTGTGGCAGTGAGACCCACTTCACTTGGAGCTGTGCCTCAGACCTCCGTTCACTGGGACGCCCCAAGCCCTCTGTCCACTAGCCTTTCCCTCCAGGCCCACAAAAGTATCTCACATGAATAGGTTTTCTTAGGCCCCTGTTCAAGCCAGAAAGAGACTGGGCATTGTTATTCTCACTTGACAAATGCAGAAACTGAGGCACAGAGAGAGGACGTTTTGGTGAAAGAGCTGGGAGAGGAACCCAGGCCTTGCTCGGGCGTTCACCACGCTGGTTCCCCTGCCTGCGGGTGACTCCCACCCTGTCACCCATTTCCACGCCTGCCCCCTCCCCTGCCCGGGTCTCCCAGCCCAGCTCCTGCCCTTCTCACCATGAGCATCTCGCTGGTGAGGGAGTTGACGAGGTCCGAGACAGAGGAGCGTGGCTCGGTCCGGCGGTCAGACTCATCGTGAGGCGTCTGGCTGGGCACGGGGGCCGTGTTCACCACCTTCCCTCCTGTAGGTAGCCTGGGGGCAGGGGGAGTCCCAATGAGCACAAGGGGAGGTGGGCCGGGCTGGGCGCCACCGGCCTGGGTGGCGGCAGGACCTTCTCTGAGACCCGAGCAGCTGCCACCTCCTGTGGGCCAGTAGAAGCTGTGCTCTCTCGTCCACATGGAGACCCAATGCTCTCCCCGCACTGCCTCAGTGTGATCTGCCTTCACTGGGTGCTCCTGCTCCTCCCGTGCCCCGGAAAAACCCCTCTTCCAGTCACTGCTTGCCTGTGGTCTCTGAGCATGCTTCCCTCCCTGAGAGGTGCCCTGCATCCCTGCTAGCCCCCGCCTGGGAGGAAAGGCTCCACGGGGGCCTGTCCAGATCACCTCTCTGCATCATTACCTTCGGCAAACACACCTATCTCCCGGACGCCCCACCTGTGTTTGTTCAGGCTCAGCAAGGACATAGGTGCCCTTCGGACACAAGGCGGACCAGGTGAGGTCA
This sequence comes from Macroglossus sobrinus, assembly GCA_004027375.1. Classification (NCBI taxonomy): domain Eukaryota; kingdom Metazoa; phylum Chordata; class Mammalia; order Chiroptera; family Pteropodidae; genus Macroglossus; species Macroglossus sobrinus. Next base: position 216,095 of record PVKZ01002028.1, read on the forward strand.
GAACCACTGTCCACACAGCTCTGTCCAGCAGAACTGTCTATGATGACAGAAGTGTTCTATACCTGCGCTGCCCGTGTGTGGCTACTGAGCATTTGAGATGGGCCATTATGACTGGGAGCTGAATTTTTCATTTTGTTTGACTTAAAACTCATTTCAATAGCTGCCTATTGGATAGGGCAAGTCATTACCCGCTTGTTCCTCAGTCCCCATCCTTCTCCCACCCTGAGGACTGTGTATTTGAGGAGGCTCTCGCCCAGGTTCAGAGAAAGCCCCAGATCTGAGGATTTCATGGGAGGCCCTGTTTGTATATTCGACTCCATGCTGTTGCCAGGGAGCCAGACTCTCTGGCCCAGGGGCTGGGCGGTGAGCCCAGGCTCCGTCCGGCTGGGGTTCAGGAAGGGGGCACTTTAAAGCCTGCCCGGGGACCAGGCTGGAACATCCCATGAGCAGGAGAGGTGGGGGCAGGCAGCAGGGAGGAGATGGAGAGACTGGCAGCGTGGGGCTCGGGACAAGCTACAACAGAACAGCTTTGAGAGGACCAGAGCCAGACTTGGAGACCACACAGGCTGGACACAAGCCATGGCCCTGGGTAAGGACCAGCCACCAGCACACGACTGGCCATGACAGACACAGACAGACATGCACGGAATATACCAGGCCCTGGAGGAGAGACACCAGGGCCCAACAGTACAGCAGGGTGTATGCGTGCACACGTGCGCGTGCGCGCACACACACACACACATGCGCGCGCACACACACACACACACACACACACACACACACAACACGTGCACACAAGCCCAACAGACACTCAGGGGAACAGGGAGAGAATGGCACGGGTGACAAGGCAGGTTGACCAGAGCAGCGAGATGACACACATACAGTGACGATCCCGAGAGGAAACACATTTGGGGAGACCCAGGCATGCCAAGGTGTGCTGGTGAATCGGGACAAACTGAAATAGAAAAAGCAGGGAGCGGTCTCAGGGACAGACACCCCGAGAATCAGACACACAACGCACCTGCTGTGAGAACCTGGCCTCGCGTGGACAACACGGAGACACCCCACCCCGCCCTGGGACACGCGGGGGCCCCTGCCGGAGGCGAGGCCACAGCAGAGCGCGCGCACGCACGCACACACACACACACACACACGCACACGGACACACATGGGTGGACGCACGCGCGGACACACACACGTGGGCACGTGCTCACGCAGGCAGGCACGGGAAGAAAGAGGAGACTGAAATAGCTGGAGAGGTAAACTCAGGTTAAAAATAGAGGGGGAGAGGAGGAGAGAGCGGAGATTGACTGCTGAAGGTATGAGAAAGTCGAAGTTATTTTGGCCAGGCCACGGCGTCAGCGCAGCTGCAAAGCAGCCTGGGAAAAGATGGTCAGCGCCACTGAAGCTATTGGAGGTCACAGGACAGAGAGGGACAGAGAGACGAGTGCACAGAGAGGCGGAGGGAGAGGCGGAGGGGCCCGTCACTGGCCCAGGGACATTCCTGTGAGGAGCAGATGGGAGGAAGGCGTGGGGAGAGAGAGGCCACGAAAGATTAGTAGGAGACGAGTGAAGAGGCTGCAGGGTAGACAAGGGGACAAAGAGGAGCGAGGCGGCCGAGAGGAGGGGCAGAGAAGAGGCGGGGGACACACACTGCAACAGGAGAAACATGGATGGTGACTCTGGGGCAAGGGGAGTGATGGGGGTGGCGGGGGCCCCGCCCTGCCCCAGCCCCACTCGGGTGGGGGTGGGGCCGTGGTGGAAACCATTCGGATCCCAAGAAGCAGTGATGAAAGAAAGGGGATGGCTGAGCATGAGGCGGGGAGGGGTGCAGGGCAGATGTCCGTGGCGGGATGGGCACAGCAGTGTGGGCCAGGGGCAGCTCTGGCCTCCCTCCCGGGACCAAGGGTATTCTGAAGTTCTTGGGGCCCCACTGCGCTGAGGCCCCAAGGGGCTGGGGGGTCTCGGGTGGGGAATTCCCAGCTACTGGGAATCCTGAGAGTAGGGACAGTGGCCAACCCTGCCATCTCCGTGTTCCTCCCTAGGTGCACCCCCTTCTCGCTCAGGACCTGGAGTGGCCGCTCTTTGTCTTGGGGTCCTCCAGTCTCCCAGGAGTCTGCTGCTGACAGACCTCAGGGACTGAATGTCCTCCCCAACTACAGCCAAGGGCCACCCACCCATCACCCCGGAGACATCAGGCCAAGGGGGTGGCTGGGTGGAGAAAGGGGGCCTGGGGCAGAGGAGCAGACGCTGGGTCTGGAGGCAGAAGCTGAAGAGGAAGGGACAGCTGGCCCACCATCCTGAGGTCCAAGGACCCAGGAATCCAGAGGAGTGAAGCCCTAAGGTGCCTCGTGCCCAGTGGTGGGTGGTGCCGATGCCAAGCTTGGGATGGGAAGGGTGCTGGGAAGGAAGCACTTGGTTGTGGACAGCCTTGCAAACACCCCCAAGGCCATGAGAAATGAGTGTCCAGGATGGGCTGGGAGTGACCAGGTGGGAATGGTGTGGGTCCACTCGGAATGGCGAGGGCCCATGGCCTCTCCACCTCCACACCCCCTTTCCCGGGAAGGCAGGGGACAGCTGATGTAATGATCAGAAGGGATGGGTGTGTTAAAATATGGAGCGAGACCTAAGTGGCAAAGAGGTAAAAATAGGCTGTGGGTGAAAATGGAAGCCAGTTAATTACCACATGGGCGACGTGAAATCTCGTTTCCAGCCTGCATCTGCTCCCTCACGCTCCACACCTGCCCTGGCTACGGGATCAGGTGCTTAGCAGGCTCTGGCGGGGGGTGGGATCCAGCCCCCTTCCTGCAGCCCCTCGCCCTCTCCCCAGGCCCTCTGGCCTGTCTGCAGCCCAGCCCGGAGGCCTCGGCCCAGAGAGCCGGGTGGGCTGGGGGTGGCAACCTCTGCTCCTCCCGCACCCCAGGACTTGGGCTCAGGGTGTGACACCATCTGTGTCACTGAATGAAAGTAGTCCTGCTCTCCCCTCCTGCTCCCTGGGGACCTTGGCTCTGCCCACCGCAGACACGCAGCTGTGGACTTAAATGGGAAGACGTGAGAAGGCTGGTCTCCAGAAGCCCCCAGAGGGGTAGGCAAGTCTAACTCCCTGCCTACCCTTTCCTAACCCATTGCCCCTGGCAGCAGCTCAGGACAGTCCCTTCCTGCATGCACCTAAGGGCCTCTTAATGACAAAGTGCCAGGGTCCCTGCCCGGCTGATAAGATCTGACAAGTGCCCCAGCCCAAGGGCCTGTTCCCTCGTTAGAAGCTCAGCACGTCCGAGCTGGAAGGGGTCACCCTGTCCGATCCTTCGTTTGATAGGGCAGCAGAGGCCCAGGCGGGGCTGTGACATGCCCAAGGTTGCAGAGCTAGGTCCTAGCAGAACCAGGGCTGGCAGGAGGGCATCCTGGACGCCAGGCCACGTGCTCTCCAGCAGGGAAGCATTTTGGTCAGACGAGAAGCAGAACTGACCAAGGCAAAGGGCCCTCCTGCCATAACTACAGGTGTGTGGTGGACCCGGCCTAAGGCCAGGTGAGAGGAGGCGGTCAGACCAGGTGCAGGATCACCTGGCCCTTGCGATGCCGATGGAGCCCTGGAACCTCCAGCCTCTCCCACACCCCTTCCTCCCAGGAGTGCTCCACGCCCTCCAATAGGAGACACCCCCAAGTCCTGACGGATGAGCCTGTGGACAGTTAACTGCCTGGCCCTCTGCTCAGCTGTGCGGTGCCACACAGGCTATTATTCCTGATCCCCACGGGGCCCGGAGATCCAGCAGCGGGACTACCGGCGACAGGTTGTTCCCTCAGGCTCAGGGGCTGCCTTTCTGGCTCTTTCTGGTCACCAGCCCTCTCCCACGCCCCCGACCCTCCCCACCAGGTGCTCGCCTTCCATCAGCTGAGCAGCCAGTCACACCTCTGCACCGGGGTGTGTGACCCCTCACCCCAGCGGGACCTCCAGGCAAGAGGAGGTTGAGGTGGAGGGGATGAGGGAGAACGGGCTGATGCCCCTTCCCTAACATCCCCCCCGTGCCCACCAACCACCGGGGAAACTTGGATTTCCAGGTCGGGCAGAGATGAAAGATGAGGGGGCAGCAGAGGGGAGGCAAGCAGGAGAATGGGGCAGAAAGGCTGGCTTGCTCCGGGCGAGGGCAAGCATGCCCGGGGAGCAGGCTTGATCCAGAATGGTCCCAGGAGGGCCGCACTGGCCTCGGACCCCAGGGACGCCACCAGGTGGCCGTGTGTGAGGGCACCGGCTGGGGAGGGGGCCGTCCTCCTGCTCCAGCATCCGCTGAAGGCGCCACCGCCTCGTCCAGCAGCCGGGCCGGTCGAGGCAGGCGGCCTCTCCACGCCGCCTTCTCTGCCGCCGCCGCCGCGGGCCCTCGCCTGTGCTCGTACCTCTTGTCCCCCTGAGCGTTCTGGTTCTGCTGGGTTCCTGGGTTTTGCAGGTCAGGGATATTGGCAAAGTCATCCTGTTCCGAAAGCCCTAAGACCAAGGATAGCACCACCATCCGGCCTTCCCTGCCCCGGGTGGGCAGCCCGCCAGCCGGCGGGTAGGGGGTGGGGGGCGAAAGGAGGAGGCCCCGTGGGAGGGGCGGGGAGGGGAAGGAGAGACAGAGACAGAGACAGAGACAAAAAGAGAGAAGAAAAAAGCGTAAGAAACTGGCCCTGCAGGACAGAAACCACACGTCAGCACCGTCTACAGTTGCGGAGCAGAGTAGGGTGGAGGCAGGGAGGGCGAAATACAGGGAGGTGTCCATGGTCTGAGACCCAGCTCGCCTGGGGGCCGGAGCGAGATTTTCTGGAGAAACAGGGAAGGGACTGGGCAGGGGCCTGCTAGGGTGGCGTGTGGCTGGGACACTCAGGGAAGGCTGAGGGGAGTGGAGCCCAGAGGTTAATTTATCTCCAGCCCAACGAAGGCCAGGGGCTGCTGGCTCTGGCCACCCGGGGCCCCTGGCAGGCGAGGGAGGGGCTCTGGCACCATCTTCCTTCAGGCTGTGCAGGCGGTTTGGGGCGCCCAGCTGGGACGTTCTTAGGGAGTTTGGAAATCCAGCGGGCACCGGGCCCTGTGCTCAGGGAAGCCTCCCGTAAAGGCGTGTCTGGGTCACGTTCAGCCGGGCACGCTCGATGCCAGGAGGGGTGTTAGGCACTTCCTCCCCCAGGTCCCTGGACACACAGCCCATCAGAGAGGAACGGAAGTCCCTTCCGGCAGACGGTGTGTCTCAGCCACCGTGGGCCTTCTCCTGTGTCCCTGTTCTTGGAGATGCAGGGAACAGCCACCAAGGCTTTTGGTTCCAGTTCAGGGGCTGTTCCTTGGAGAAGCAGTTCAGAAATCACCAAAAAAAAAAAAAAAAAAAAGCAAAGGTGGAGACAGAACGTACAGGAACTTGGCAAAGTTCTGGAGAAGCCCAGGCAGGACTCGAGGGAGCCCAATCCTACAGCGAGGACAGCCTGGAGAAGGCTGGACAGTCCAGGCAGAGCAGCGAGGGCAAACGAGGAAGAGGCGAGAACCATTTGGGGTTGACATGTGGGCAGCAGCACGGGGCCAGAGGTCACGGTGTGACAGCTTTAGTCTGGAGCCTTCTGAGAGAACCCCTGGGCAACTGTAGAGTCACCTGCATTTTCAGGGATAAACGTGGCCGGCTGCCCCCTCGAAAGCATCTGAGTTCATGGGCATTTTTCTGGGTGCTTTGTGGAGCAGGCATGAAAGCATCTCAAGAAGGGCCAAGGAAAAGGTGGCAAACCCGGCGGAATGTTCCAGACGGGGGTGGATCCTGGGTCAGGAAGTCTTATCACTTCTCCCCTCATCCGGGAGGGGAGGGCGAGGCAAGGAAAGTAGCCGCCTATGGCTATTTCCCAAAGAAGTTGTCAAAAAGGAAACTGTAGCAGGGGGAAAATGGCCTCTGGGGGCGGGGGGGGGGGAGAGGTAGTCCAGGGGTCTTGGAGCAAGGGAGCCAGCCGTGGGGGCGGGGGAGGGGAGGAAGTTAAGTGGTCGCACTGCCTTCTTTGTCTTATCTTTGTCTCGGGCCTGATTACTCCAGGCTGACACTTGCACTGGCATCCAACTTTTGGGAAACAAGTCCCCCGTTCCCTCAGGAGGAACCCTCATTCTTTGTTCTCTGCCCCCCGATACTGTTTGAGAGTTGGTAAAATTCCATTTGGCTGCTTGGGAGCTGGTGGAGCTGGGGGAAGGGGAACCCAGTGCAAAACAACATGTGTTTCCTCGGTTAATGCATTTTTCAGGTACTCCTTTCGCTCTTCTTAAAAAAACAAGATGGCTCCTCTGCATAATTCCCCAACTTATCATTCTCCCCGGATCGCAGGCCGCAAGGGCAAGAATGGGGGCAAGAGTTGGGGGAGAAGCTGGCGGTGTTGGGGGGGGGGGTCACAGCCATGAAGCAAGAGGAATGCCTCCTTCTCTGGTGGGGTTATGGGGGGGCATCCTGACTCTCCACCTGAGCCACCAGTGTTTGGGTGAGTAAAAGGTCTCAGGCACTAAAGTGTAAGGCGGGGTCCAAGGTCAGCAAACTACAGCAGGTGGCCAACGTTTGTAGAGCCGGCAAGCTGAGAATGATTTGTACCATTTAAAATCTGATCAAGGCTACATGTGTCCCGCAAAGCCTAAATATTTATAATCTGCCCTTTACACAATGTGCCTGCCGACCCCTGCTGTGAGGGACAACAAGTGGAGGAGGTAGGGGAGCTGGGGAGCCCTGGAAGTGGCTGGCAGGTGAGGGGCACGGAGGCTGTGGTGGGCAGAAGCAGCATGGACCCAAGGATGCTGGCACATGAGAGCCACTCATCAAATCCTGGTTGGCTGGGAGGTGGGGGGTTGTGGTAAGCAGGGAGGAGCTGGTGAACAGGGGCTTTCCTGCAGCTGGCACCTTTCTTCCCAGAGCCTGGGGATGGGCCCTGCCCCAGTCTGATGGCCACTAGAACAGGAGGCAGGGTGACGGCTGTGCACGGAGCAGCCTGGAGTCAGGAGCAGCGAGGGGTGCAGGACTCCGGCTGGCTCAGTTCTGTTCAAGCCACAGCAGAACCAACCTCCTCAACTCTCCTAATCCATGCCAGTGCCACAGCATCTGTCCCAAAGCAAATGGTAACTTGGAGGCCGGGAGGCTCTGCTGGGCATCTTGTCTCATGCAGGCATCCAGCTGGATTCCCAAGGGCCCCTGGGTAGGGGAGAGCCCTAGCCGATGCACCGCCTGGAGTTGCCAAAGTAGACTCACAGGCAGCCTGTCCTGCTGGGCTGGGGCCACAGGCCACTTGCACAGTGTGGGAAGCTGGCATGGCAGAGCCTCTTCGGTGGGGTTGCCTCTGCCAGGAGCAGCACTCCCGTCTGCCCTAGAAATTTGGTCTGGGCTCTCAGCCGGAGAAGCAGGATGCTCTGAGGGACCTGCTTGCCTTCAGAATCCCCACATCTTGCCAGTGAGCTAGGTCTTGACCTTGGCCTTCCCCTTCCTCCTCCCTTTCTCCTCTCCCAGGCTTGGCGTGCTGGTCTCCCGCTTGTGAACAGCACTCCCAGGAAAGGCCTGGGCGAGGAGAATAATCCCCAGAGCCTAGAAGGAAGGTCACATTAGGCCCAAGGAGGTGGTGATACCAGAGGCCTGCCCTGGGCTCTGAGAGTGAAGGCAGATGCCCAGAAGGATGCTAGGGAGGGGGATGCCCTGAGTGGGGGGTCCCTGTCATCTAGCAGGGCTGGGTGAAGGGGGCCATGTGGCTGGGGGAAGGGCTAAGGTTAGACACTGCTGGTTTGTTGTTACTTCTCAGACCTGCACACTCAAAAGAAGCCCCTGATTTAGAAACAATGTTCTCTGAAGCTTTGGGAGCCAAGGTTTGTCCCTAGAGGATGGGCCATTATAGGAGCTGGAGGACAGGTGGCTACAGAAGGTCAGAGAGGCAGAGGACAAGGCTGATGGTAGGCACAGGAGAAGTGAGAGGGAGGGAGGAAGCGGGGTGGTGGGAAGGTGAGCAGAGTCCGGTTACAGGAGGCGGGGCCTGGGAGATGGGGTGAAAGGAGACCAGGCTGGGGAGGAGGGGAGGAGAGAGGTCACAGGAGAGGGTGAGGCTGGTGGCGGGGCGGCCACGAGCAGCCTGGGAGGAGACAGACCTGGGGACCTCAGCAGCTTCTTTCGTGTCTCCACTGACTTTTAGGGGTGACCTTCTCTGAGCCCCGAGGCACCGAGGCACCAAGGGTGGGCTGGGGTCCTTGGAGGGGTGGCTCAGATAGGAATCCTTCCATGGCGGGCTCCAGGCCCGAGCCACGAGAGCCATAAGAGACTGGGGCGGGGCGGCTGAGCCAGCCGGGCACCCTGCTCCTGAGACGCAGGGCCAGCGCTCGCTCCCAAGGAGATGCAGGGGAAAGAGGCTGGGTCGGGGAGGTGGGGGTTGGCCCACTCAGGGTGGGGACTTACAGGAAGGATTTCATGTCCAAGCCTCGGTTTCGAATCTGCCCCACCACGTGGTCCCAGCTGCCCGGGTTGGAGCGGCTGCGGCCACCAGCCGCCCGGTACTTGGAGCCTGCAGAGGCGCCCTGCCGAGCCTGGCCCCGGCCAGAGGCCCGGGGGTTGGGGCCCGGCACCGAGGCCGTGTGGGCCTGCAGCTGGCCTAGGCTCTGGCTGGTGGTGGGCTGGCTGGGCTGCCGGCCACGCTGGTGCTGGCTCAGCGGCTGCTGCAGGCTCTGCTGCCGCATCAGGGTGCGGGGTCGCTGGCATTTCGGCTCTCCCGTGGAGCTGGGGATAGACTCAAGGGTAGTGGCCGTGGACAGGGTGGAGTCCTCGAAACTTGGGGCGGGTGGAGGAGAGGAGAGAAAGGAGAAGCAGGTGAAGGGATCACAGTGGAGGAGAAAGCCTAGAGCCGGGACTGGGAGGCCCCAGTGCAGGGCGCACTCTGCCGGACCTTGCCAGGCCTCCATCACAGTTGTCGCCGCTGCCATCACTGCTACCACCTCACCCAGGAGGCCACAAAGCCCCGCATCCACCCTCAGGCTCCCAGCTCGGCACAGCCCACCCTCTGGCCTGGGCTCAGCTAGCGCCCGAATTCCTCCTGTCTGAGCCAGCCTCTCAGCTGGTCTGAACGGGCCACGGAAGCTGTGGAGGCTGCTGCGTCGTGAAGGCGGGTCCCAAGGCCCTGTGGCTGCCTGTCACGTTGGAATGGGAGGAGGTGCAGGGAGCTGCTGCTGCCCCCTCCTGCTGTCTCGCTGGGGGACCCCAGGAAAGTCTGCCTCTGTGCTGTGTTCTAAGGACTGCTGGCCTTTGGAGACACCAAGAAATTCAGGCCAGTGCAAAGTTGGCCTAGTAATGTGTGGTGAGTCAGGGGAAGGTGGCAGCAGTTCTTATGCTTTGTCTACAGAGGCTGGGAGTGTCCTCGGGCTCCCAGACCTCTGCCTTGCGGCCAAGGCTGCCTCACGTTTCAGGATGTGGCACAGACCTTTGCCCCTCTCCTAGGGTGCCTGTTTCTGAGGTTAAATGTCCCCTCCTGATATCTTGGGGAATGGCGTCTAGCCAGTGGAGGGGACCTTGGAAAGGAGCAGATGAGGTGGGATCCTCAGGAACCCCTTGTCTGGCCACTTTGCCACAATTCTGATGGAAAACTCGGTTGACTGTCCTGTCCTCTCTGCATTGGCAAAAGGGCACGCACCTCACAGGCCTGTCAGCATCTTAGAAAAATGCTAGGATGGTGGGCAAGGACACACAGGTAGGACATGGCTGATCAGAGGCAAAATGAGGTCAGAAACCTGGGCTCAAATCCCATCTAACTTTGAGACTTTGGAAAAGTGAGTCCACCTCTTAGTTTCTGTATCTGTAAAATGGGTGTGAACATAATCCAAGTTGCCTCTGTCACAGGGTTGCCACAGGGACCTCATGTGGCTGGTCCCAGGGATGTGTGGTACCATCAATAACCCCTGTGGCAGCGGTAGCTGCAAAAAATGTTTCAGGAGAGGGAGGTAGGAGGGGTCAGAGAGCCCGGCCTCCCCTGGTCCAGCTACCCGCTTTGTGCCCTGGCTAGAGACTTCAGCACATTTGACAGGCAGGGCCAGAGCCTCAGAGGTCCCTACCTCCTCCTCTGTTCCTTCCCTTTGTTCCAATTCAGTGGCCTGGGGCAGGGGTTGGCAAGATCTGAGCCATGGGCCACCTGGAACACGGCCACTGTCATTAATTCACAGGCATACCTCGCTTTACTGCGCTCTGCAGATCTTGCTTTTTACAAGTTGGACATTTGTGACACCCCTGCGTCAAGCACGTCTATCAGTGTCATTTCTTTTTCGTTAGCAATAAAGTATTTTTTAATTAAAGTAGGTACTTGTCTTTAGACATGCTATTACATACTTAACAGTCTACAGTATGGTGTAAACGTAACTTTTATATGCACTGGGAAAGCAAAAAATTTGTGGTCTGGAATGGAACTCCCAATAGCTCCAGGGTTTACCCGTGCATCCCATTTAAGGCTGCTACGGGAGCTAGACGGCAGGGGTCAAGCAGTCATCAAAGAGACTGTGTGACTTGCAAAGCCTAAGTATTTCCTATCGGACCGTTTACAGGAAAGCTTGCCAACTCCTGATCTAGCACCACGGGGCAGCCATGTACCCCTGAGCTGCCCGAGGAGGGGGCCCCAGGGCCCTTGGAGCCGCTTTCACCACTGCAGCCAGACCTCAGCTTTGCTCACCCCGGAGCCTATTCTGAGAACCAAAGGACAACAGTTAGGCTGCCCTGTGGGCCGAGAGGGAGAGAGAAAGAGAAAGAGAGAGTCAGAGAATAGTAAAGAGTGAGTGAAAGAGAGAGAGAGAGAGAGGGAGAGAGAGAATATGAGAGAGAGAGAGAATATGAGATAGAGAGAGAATGAGAGAGAGCAGAGAAAAAAGCAAAACATGGCTTTAGCTGGGGTCTTGGGAAGCGGGTAGCAGCCTTGCCTGGCTCAGGTGTGGAATTGGGTTACCTCCAGGTACAGGCCCAGGCCTGGCCTGCCAGGTAGGCCCACAGCTCCTTAGGGGCAGGCTGAGGCAGAAGAAAGACAACACCTGAGTGGCTGCCTCCTCCTCCTTGCTGACCTCATTTTGGTTTCCTATCATATCCAAAATTAGTCCAATTTACAACCTCTCAGTCACAGGAAACTAAAATTGGTTCCTCCAGGCCTGGAGCCAGCAGATGGCATGGAGGCCTCAGCCAGCCTGGAGTCTGTGGTTGGAGCAGCCTGGAGAGGGTGAGGTGCTGGGCCTGGCTGTCAGACAGGGTGCAGGGCTTCCCTCTGGGACCCGCCTGCGGCCTGATGTCAGGGGAGAAACTGACCTGTGTTCCCTCGGGCAAACAAGCAAATGAGACCTCAGCACTGTGGGCCTCAGTGCTCCCCGTGGTAGGAGTCCCAGGCCTTCTGAAGAGAAGCAGGCTGGCCCAGAATCGAGGCACTGGGACAGCCCAATGGCTAAGAAGGGGTCCGGGCTGCTCCATTAGCTGGGAACAAGGTCGTTCTAATAGCCAAAAATGGAACCGATGTCCCCACGGGTGAGAACGGTCATAGTTCAAATGATTTAGAGCCTAGAAGGGCTCAGCTGTGGGGAAATGGAAGGTTCTAAAAGCCAAGATGAGAATAAGGCTGCCCCATGGTGGAGGAGAGGGGAATGTACTATCTGCTGGAAATAGGGGCCAGTTCTTTATCCATCGCCCAAGAGAGGGACGGACTGTCTGTCTGGCAAGCTCAGACAGCTGTCAGAAAGGACATGGCAATTCTGTCTGACGTCCAGACCACCCTCATCAGAAAAGAGAAGCTAGCTGGGGCTCGATAACCCAACCTCCAAGAATACACAATCCCAACAGCTGACAGTGGGACAACCTGCTAACCAAGACTGGGACAGCCAGTGAGGATGGCTGAGATGAGCATGAACCAATGGGGACAGCCCGGCTGTTGATGGTGGTGGGCCTATGTAACAGATGGATTATGGTGCAAGCAAGACTGGGACCAGCCAATGGAGTCACCTGGTTGATGGTCAGAAATGAAATGGCTCAACCTCTGGGTCTAGCGCCATCTGCTGGCTGGAAGAGGGAAGGCTCCGTGGCAGACGAGGGCATAAACACAGGCTGAGAGTGGGCCAGCTCCCCAAGAATGGGATGGTCCTGTGGCCGAACAACCACAGGCCTGCTGCTCATGGAGGGGGGTGACCTGACAGCTGAAATGGGGTGGCCAGTCAAAGAGGATGGGATGACCCAAGGGCTGAAATGAAGCTGCCCTAGGGGCAGAAAATGGAATGACCTGGTCACTGGCAAAGGAAGACTGATGGGGGGGAGGGGCGGCAGCCAGAGGCTGAGATGTGACACTGCATGGCTGTTAGTCGCGCTCGATGGCAAGGACGATGGGAGTCTGGTGACGTGATGGAAGGAGCCAGGGGCCGAGGACGGCACCGCTGGGGGGCAGCAGCGGGCATGCCAGGGATCCCGCTGTCGCCCTGGAGGGGGCAGGCCTGAGCTCAGGGCTCCGGCAGCCGTGGGGCCATCACTCACTTGGACAAGTTGAGCTTCCCTGCGGCCAGGTGGCTCTGCACCGTCCGCCAGCGGCCTCTCCCCGCCTTGCCACCGCCGCCTGGCTCGCTGGGGGCAGTGCCGCCGCTTCTCAAGGCGTCCTCTCCGGGTGGCGGCACCGGCGCCGGCTTCTCCCCGCGCCGGCCTTCCCGCTCCACCGCCAGCCCCGCCGCAGCGGCCACTTTGGCACCCGACAGGAGGGTGCCACTGGAGGCACGCACGAGGCGGCCGGGCCAGAGGGGCACCGGGGGTGGCGGTGGGGGAGAGAGGGCGGGCCACAGGTGGGGGTGGGAGGGGGTAGAAGAGGAGGAACAACAATAACAGATAAAAGGAAGAAAGAGACAGTGAGAGAGGAGGAGAGAGACAGACAGACAAGAGACAGAGAGAGAGAGAGAGACATCAGCACTGCAAATGGGTTAACAGCAGAGCCTGCAGAGAGGAGAGAGGGGGACCGGGGCTGGGGGTCGGAGAACAACGCACCACGACAACGGAGGGGGGGCCCCTCCCCACCGCCTGGGGCAGGGGCGGCGGGGGTGGGGGGAGGGCAGCCACCTCCAACTCTATCCCACAGGACAACGAAGGGTTAACGACGGAGGAAGAGCGGGCTGTCCAGGCCAGGAGGCCCCCAGGCAGGGAGAGAGAGAAAGCCGTGTTAGTCAGAGTTCATCACCATCACCGCCATCGCCACCACCTCCACGACCGACCACCACCGACCACCACCACCACCGAGCAGCCAGGGCAGCAGCACACAGGGAGGAAAGCTGAGCCACACCGAGAGGGACGGACCAAAACGGGCAACCCCATCCTGACTGCACAGAGGGGGCGGGGCCATGGGGACCAGCTGGGGGCCGGTGTGGCTGCCGAGGGGGGCTCTCCTGCGTGGCTGGCCCTGGGGGCGGGGACAGGAGAGGGGCAGGCAGGCGAGGTGGGGCAGGAGGGGTTGCTCGTCTCCATGGTCAGCCTGCCCATGGGTGCATGGGTGGGGGAGGGGGGAGGGCAGCCGGAAGGGGAGAAGTGAGGGGCCGGGAGGGGGAGGAGGGCGTGCGCGGATACTCGTACATATGATCAAACCAGGTAAAGTCACTCACTTGAGGGACAGTCGTGGGTCGCCATAAGGGGCGTAGGGTGAAATGTTTAGAATAAACTCCTTGGGAGGGTAGGAGCTCCATTTCTGCTGCACTGTGCTCTCATTGTTATTCCAAAAGTCTCTGTCTAGATCGCTGGAGGGGCAGAGAGAGAGGGGAGAAAACAGGGAGATACAAGAAGAAACAAGAACTGCCAGTCCTGGGGGCCGAGGGGGGCTGGGCTGGGTGCGCGGAGGGCGGGGTGGGCCAGGGCCGGCTCCTGCGGGAGGAAAGAGGCGGGCGGGCTCGCAGCCGGCGCCCCTTGCACACGCAGACGCACACGCACACACGCACACACTCGAGGGGGGGAGAAGCCGTGCGGAGAAGAGGCGAGCCGCAGGTGGGCCACTGGAGCCTCGCACCCTGGGAAGCTGGTGGGAGAGAGAGAGAGATGGTGAGAGAGGAATGGGGGAGGGGCGGGGCGGGGCGGGGCTGGGGCAAAGGCCCGGGGTGGAATGCGGTAGGGAGTGGGAGGATGAGAGGGTGCTGGTTTCTGGCTGTGAAGAGCTGAAAGGTAGATCAGACCCTACGGCCAACTTCCTGGGCCCATTCCCCGCTTGGCTTCAGTCTCCCTGCCTGTCAAATCAGAAGGCTGGCTGTAACTGCTAAGCCACGGGCTATCCCAGGGCAAGGCGGAGCCCCCAGTTCTGGAAGACACCAGGTTCTTCCCTCTTCTATCCATGTCCACTGAGATCTGACTTTCTCTTCCTCTCATTGGCCTGAGTGAGGTCCCCTGGCTGCTTCTGCTCTCCCACTATGGGGAAAGGCTGGGGTGTGCATCGCATGAGGCAGATGGGCTCTCGGCTGAGCTGGAGACCCTCTCTGCTCACTGTAAATGTGGTGATTGGGTCACCTCCCAGAAAAGGGGAGCGTCCCCAGGCCTCTGATCTTACTGAGGGTGTGACCAGGGTCACAGGGAGCCTTCTGGTCCTCTGTTCAAGGGCCTGTAGGAAGGGAGCCGGCCCTTCTCTGGAGGAACAACAGGCAGACTCGGGTCCTTGGCAGGTTCCCGGCCTAGCATCCTCTCCCTGTGCCCCTGCCCCTCTCCGAGGTGGAGCTGGTTGGTCTGGAAGAAATCCTCTGCGCCAGCCTCCCCACCCTCTCCTGCTCGGTGACATGTCATATGGATGCAGCATGCTAGAGGCACAGAGGCCGAGGGGACTTCTGTGGTGGGAGGGCAGCAGAAGCCTCAGTTGCCAAAAGGCCTGGCCTGGAAACCCCGGAGCTGAGGACAAGGTTGACCTAGACCTTGGTTCGCAAGCTTGGACTCGGGGAACACAAGCGAGAAAGACAGGGAGAAGCGGAGCTGTCCCACGGGGCCCCTCTGGCCTCCCTGGTGTGGACACAGTCTCTGTCTAGAGTGCACCAGGATTCAAAGCCACAGCCCTGGGCCAGCTCACAGGGGCAGTGGAGGCCGGGGGTGGGAAAGGTAGGTCAATCCCTCAGCAGCAGGAGGCCCCTCCCTGGGAAGGCTCCCTCGACCTACCAGAGACATCCCTTGGTACCCCTTCCCAGTGTAACAGAGAGATGGAGCAGTTGGAAGTCCTCTCCCCACCCCCCAAAGTCAAGGGTCATGCAACCCTAGGTCCTGAGAGAAAGATCCACCCAGGGTCATCACTGCCGGGCTGGTCTCCCACCCTGTGTTCCAAGGGGCTCCAGGGTCCCTCGGGTTGTCTGCTGCAGTACTGGAAAAGAGGATCTTTAATAAGTTTGTGAAACACTAATTCCTTTAGTGCAGGACTTCTCAGAGCCTTTAAGGTATCAATGAATATCCATTGTCTCCAAGAGGGAGATAGCGTGCAGTGTTTCCCAAATTTAGTTGGTCATGGAACCCTTGATTTGTGGAACATCTGTTAATCATTTATGGGGTATGATGATGGCTCTGAGGAACACAGTTTGGGAAGCACTGATGAAGAATGTAGCTTCCCAGCACTTTTGCTAAGCCAGTCCCTTTAAAGGAGGTCCCAAGCCCAGGAGGAGATTGTGCGGTGGGTAAACCCTGCTTCCTGCCACTTCCCCGGCTTTGGGGCCTGGTAAGGAGAAAAGGTCTAAAGGTCTAGGAATCTGGGAGCAAGTAGACAAGAAGGGTGGCTTCCTTCCCCTGGGGCAGAGGGTCCAACAGCCCAGCAGGGTGGGAGGAGGGTAGGCGCTGCAGGGCTGCACAGAGGCGGGGGACAGCCCCCTGTGGCCCTCGCTTTGTCATAGAAAGCCCTCATGGCTGCTGTCCCAGCCTGCAGGGCCCCACTGCCCACCCTGTTGCCTACCCAACCCCTTGTGGGGAATCCTGCCTCCTCTCATGGGCTCTTTCCAGGACTCCTGGTCCTGCTACACAATCCTCTGTCCAGGAAAGTTATGGCCACCTGGCAAAGACAGGCCCCCTGGCCCAGACCATGGCTGCAGACTCAGTTAGGGGCCTGGCCTGGAGGCAGCACAGGTGCTGGGCTGGGCTCGTGCTCCCTCCACGTGCTCCCGCCACCTTCAGAAAGCCTGGAGCCTGGCTCTGCAATAGCCCCTGAGACCTGCCAGCGCTGGCTTTGAAGACTGGAGAGAGTGTGCAACCAAGCCCAGCTTCAAAGGTTTCGCCTGGCCTCCTCCAGAGCATCCTCCCCACCCCCACCCTCGGCCTGGCCCACCCCTCCCCTTACCCGCCCCCCCCCCAACAGACACACTCCCACAGCTTCTGTGAAGGCCCAAACAGCATCAGAGCAAGAGATGAAAAAAGAGGAGGGGGCAAGGAGGGCCAGAGAGGGGAGTCTCTGGGAGCAGGCGAGAGGAAGGAGAAAAGCAGGAAGAAAGGGATAAAGGTGGACGAGAGAAGGGCAGCGGGGACTAGGCAGTGCAGAGGGGGCAGAAGAGAACGGGGTGGGGGAGCAGGTGGGCTGGGGCTGCTCCACTTGAGGCAGAGCCCCTTGGATGGCCGGATAAAGTGGAGAGGCCCCCAGCTCCTCCTTGGCCTGACAACCTCCCCATGAAGAGGAAGAAGGGGCTGGGGCCATAGGCCAGAGGGCACAGAGCCCTCTAGAGAGAGTCCCCCATTCCCAGAGCCCCCAGCCAGGTGCTTCTCCAGGTATGTCCCAGTGACCCTCAGCAGGTGGCTGGCCCAGGTGGTCCACAGTAAAGAGGCCTCTCAGAGCAAAATGGGAAACCCGGGCGAGTCGGAGGCAATAAGACATGCAGTGGGGACCAGGGGTGATGGGGGAGGGGAGTGGCCCGCCACTGGGCCTGCCCACCCTCCAGGTCACCCGGGAACACCGATGGGTCTCAGACAAGGGCAGGGGAGCTGGGCGGGGGTTGGGCATGGTGTGTGTCACGGGAAGTGTGGATGGAGGAACCAGCCACCAGGGATGAGAGCAGAGGCAGGCAGTGCTGGGAGAGCAGCCGGAAAACAGGGCTGGGGGCCCTAGAACATTGTATGGGTTTGGGGGACACAGACAGAGAAGGTGGAGCCCTAGAGCCACCCTGAGGTGCAGGGTGGGGAGAGAGCAAGAGAGCACGGCACCAGGGTGTGGGGGGCTGACGTGTGTGTGTGTGTGTGTGTGTGTGTGTGTGTGTGTGTGTGTGTGTATGTGCGCCCGTGTGCGTGCCTATGGCCAGATCTGGGGAGGAACAGGGGCTCCTCCCACCTGGGCTGCCTATGTGCCACCCCCCCAAAAAAACTCGCAGCCTGGCACCTACTTGATGGCCTTCTTCTCACTGCGCCCACGCCCTGAGTCTGGCGTGCCCACCGTCTCCAAGGAGTTCTTGTAGCGTTTGCCCTGTGGAGATAGCAGCGGGTCACTCCTGGGACACAGGGCGGCACCCTCCCTGCCTCCCCAGCAAGCCCCCACGTCCCCACCCCCAGGAAGGAATGTAGACTGGAGCCTCACGGAGCACTAAGACCTACCCGGCCCCCTTGACCTGTACCCCATCCCCGACCCCAGAGATGGGGCCCCTCCTGTCCGCCTGTCTCCTGGGGCTCTGGCCCAGCTCCCAGAAACACATCTCCCTCTGCCACAGACAGACGGCTCTCAGGCGCCTGGCCACGTCACCGCCCCCAGATGGTGGGGGTGGCATCCTGCAGGGCAGGGTTGGCAGTGGCCAGTGATGTGAGCCTTGGCTTGGGGGCTGGGAGAGGCCCTGTGCCCAGTCTGGCCCAGGCTGTGTGCCTCGCTGTCTGGGGGGTACCTGGGGTCTTCGCGCCCCAGGCTGGGAGGCAGGGCAAGGCCTGAGCACGCTCCTTTGTAGGGAGGAGGCTTTGGAAAGGGAGGCTGGGGCTCTGAGGCTGGGGACAGCCTGGGCCAGGCCCCTCAGAGTTCCTCACACCAACAGGAGTTGGGGGGAGGGAGGGTCAGGCCGGGGCACCAGGACTCTGGCTAGAGGCAGGTCCATGGCTGCAGTGGCGACTGGGCCTGCTGCCTGGAAGGTGAGCACCATTCACCTTCTCGGTTTGGGTTTCTAAATTTAGCTGATGCAGAGCCCGGCACCATTAACGTTCCTGGCTGCCACCAAGCGTCCTCAGGCACTTCCATGGGCCTGGCCTAGGCCCAGGGCTGATGTGGGTGTTGGGGCGATAGGGTCTGTGCAGGGTCTGGGGCTGCCCCACAGCCCATTCTCCCATGGGACACTGGCTTGTCCCTGCCCAGCCACGTGGAGACACACACACACACACACACACACACACACACACACACACACACACACACACGTTTCCCCAACATCCAGTCATGTGCACCAATACCACAGCCACAACGGCCAATTATTCCATTCTCCCTAAAGCAAAATAAAAGCCACACAGCCGTGTTCCCTGGCATCCCTGCCAGCTGCAGCCCTATCCGAGGCATGGGGCCGCCTGTTCAGGGGGAACGGCAGAGGCGGTGCAGTGGTGCTCCCCTGAAGGGTGCGGGGGGCCCTCATTCCAGCTCCAACTCCCCTGTGTCTCAGGGGCACCAGGGTCCCGGGTCCGGCAGTGTCGCACGTTCCCCGGGTCACTGTGGCCAGGTCCCTTGCCTTCTCTGGCCTCCTCCTCCTCCCTTCTGAAATGATGCATGTGGTGTCACAGGATGAGCCCTAGGCCCCTCAAGCTTCAGGGTTCTCATCATGGATATTATTGTTCTCCTCACTTCAGATCCCTGGGAATGTCACCCCCAATGGGAAGGATTGTATGACTTCTAGTACTTGGGTTGGAACCTGGTAACCAGCAGTTCTCAAAACCATCAACTGGAAGCACCCCTCTAGCGCCCCATGCACCCTGAGGTCCAAGCCCCAGGTGTTGCCTCTGAGTCAGAACTTTGAGTTAAAAAACAAGGCCGCTGGATCCTCTGGGCCTGCAAAACTGCCCTTTCTCAGCTCCATCTCTGATCTCCCCCATCATTACAGAAGTTCACATCTCAAGCAATTTCTAGTGTCAACAGGGGCGATCAGGGCCTAGGGGCCTCCATGGTGGCCAAGGGCCCTTCCTGGCCACCACGAAGGGAGCCCTGCCTGCCCCGCAATTGTCTAGCACTTCAGGCAGTGTGGGGCCCCTGCTGAGGGCTCCCCAAACCCACCCCTCACCTCCTCTCCTCTTTCTTCCTAGTCTTAACAGGAAACTTGACCCGATAAGCACCCCCTTCTAAGGCTGGTCTGTTGCCCTTCCTCAAGGCCAGGCATGGCTGGGGCGGGCTGCCCACGGTTCACCCAAGGTGGCTTTTTCCTTCCACAGCCCAGAGGACCTTCCTCACTGCGGCAGGAGTTGGGGTGCTATGGGGGACAGGAACTAGGGCATGACTTGATTTGGGAGACAGGTAAGTTAATGCGGCAAGGATAGGAGCCCTAGGTGGGGTCCAGCAGCCTCTCTCACCAGCCTGCTCATCAGGGAAGGAGCTGGCCAGGCTGATCCAGAAAAAGCCAGCAGGAGATTAAGAAAGTTATTAATGTTTGGAAATGGGATCTGGGCTGTCAGGGTATCATGTCACTGCTGCTGAGGGGACAGGCGGGCAAGGAGAGCCCAGCAACTGTGCAGGGGGCATTTTAAAGCCTCTTCCAATGGAGCACAAAGACAACCTGGGCAAAAGCCCCCTGGCTTCTGCGACCTAGGGCCGGGGCAGGGGTCAAGGGGCTTGGGCAGCTCAGAGGAGCCAGACAAAGAGGATACTGTGGCCTGGACCCTGGGGGAGGAGTTCGAGGCTGGGAGGAGGGCTGGACCAGGGGAGCTTCTGCATCTCTCGGCAGCCCACCTGCTACAAAAGCTGTCATCTTCGAACTCCTGTCCCAGGTGAGGTGCGTGCACAGGTGCGCGCGCGCGTGCGCATGCACACACACACACACAAACACACACACACACACACACACGCTGCAACACTTACCACGGGACAGGGCTGGGACAGTGGGTTCACTCATTCGGGGACCTGATAAGATAGTACACGTCCCACGTGCAAAGGTGAGCAGACACATTCCCACGGCACCCATACCCTCAAAATCAACACACACAGACTCCCACTCAAGGTCACCAGCAGTGCCTGCTCACACCACTGCCTTCAAAAAAAAATACAGATGGACAGAGAGCCTAACAGACCGAAAAGGATATACAGGGCTACAGTGCTCAGCCACTCCCCCAGCCTCTGAGGACACTTGCATACAGCGGCACGTGGCCGAGCTCCATACTCCACCTCCCCTGAAAATTCTGAGGCAGACACAGCCAGGGAGATCCAGGAACAATGCAAGGCAGCCCGCCTGGCTCTGCTTGCACACAGAGAGCCACCGGGTCTCTGCACACACTCCAGAGGAGCTGCCTGAAGCTGACTCTCCCACGATGGAGAGTCATGCTCCCAGTTCCTGAGTTTGCCTTCCTTGAAGGAGGCATGCTGGGTCCTCATGCAGGGGCGTCTGCCCCTTCTCTTCCATAGGAGTGGGGTGTGCAGCCTCCACCCACACAGTGCCCACAGCCACAGCCCCCCGCCTTGGATGGGCAGGGAGAGAGTGGGGCTCCTAGATATGGCACCTTGGGGCTCCTATATGTAACACCCACTCCCACCATTCTCAACCTGGGGATTGGAAGGTACCTGCCAGGGACCCTTATTCACCTAACCCGGGGAAAGGTCCCACACCTGGAACGCCTCCCGGACCACCTTCGGGGATGCCCCCTGCAACCCTCCCAAAGTCCCCACCACACTTCTGGGCTGGGGCGACAGGATCCGGGATGATTAGGGTCTCGTGGGGCAGCCACCCTCTGGGAGCTGTGGGCTGCGGACAGGCAGCTCAGCTCAGCTCTCCCTGCCGGCGCCCTCGGTGATGAATTTCCCTCCTGACGTCTCGTTACTTATTGATGGCCTAATCCTGCTCGTTAATTCCGCAGCTCTCGTTAAAAATGAAAAGAAGCCGTTTGAGCTTGTACAAACCCGGAGGATCGGGATGGATGTGAGGGCGCTGGGGGTGGGGCGGGGCGGGCGCCGCCGCCTCATTGGCCAGGAGACAGGCTCGGCCACGCCCAGCCCTGGGGGAGGGCAGCGGACGGAGGGGAGGGGGCCTCGATTCTCAGTCTGCGCGTGTGTGCCTGCGGCACTTGATGCAAGAAGCGGGGCGTGTGTGCGTGGAGTTGAGAGCTTGTGCATGCCCCTGAGACCCACGTCGGTCCACGAGCGTCCCTAGGTGTGCGGCTCTGGGTGTACACACAGACATAGGAGGCCAACACCCAGGCAAACAAATGCAGGGCGTGCATGTGGTGTGAATTTCTACGCGTGTGCCTGACTACATGAACAGATGGGTCATACGCTTGTAATTGTGGGGGACGGGGTGCAGAGCCAGGCCCCGCCCTCAGGGCCCTCCGGAGCCTCACCAGTTTGCGCTGACACCAGTGGCAGAGGCCGCAGAGGACGACAGTGACGCTAAGGCTGACGGTGATGATGGCAGAGACCAGCAGGACATCGCGGGTGGGCGCCCCTGGGGAGGACATAGGCAGGTCAGACCCTCACTGGCCAGAGCCGGCCACTCTCCCTCAGCCCAGAGGCCCCCAGAACCACCACTGTACCCTTTCACCTGTCCCCCACACTGGGAGCTCTGAGCAAGTTCTACTCCCAGTTCTTTTTGGCTGGCTGACCTTGGGATGTCCCTTTCCCTTTCTGTGCCTCAGTTTCCTCATCTGTAAAATGGGGGAATTGTGCCGGCTGACACCTCTCCTGGTCTTTCCCTGCATGGGCCCTGTGTGAGCCCATGGGGTCAGTACCATCCCCCAAACTTGACATCTTCAAAAGGAGAGGCCAAGTGTGCCTGTCGCCCAGCCTGGCTTCGCAGGCCCTTTGAATTCCCCTTAAAATAGCCACTGCTTCTTTAAGGCCTCCCTGCCCAGCACTCTGCCATGCCCCCACCCACTGCTGAGCTACAACTCCAGCTGAATTTGCCAGAAGGGTTGTTATCTCCGGCAGTTCTTCTGAGGACATCAGCCCTGTGGGCACTAACAGACCTTCTTAAGTGCCTGGCCAAGACTCGACAGTCCGACAGTCCCCGCGTAGAGTTAAAGAAGAAATCTCTGGAACCCTCTGATCAGCCCTCACTCCCTTTAGCCCAGCTTTCCTTGGGCTGGAAGCCCACCCAGCCAGCCTCCACACACCACGCCCCCACATCCCTCTGTCCCTGAGCTCATCGTTTACAATCTTCTAACCGCTCCCAGGGGCCGAGAGGCAGCTGCCACTCCAGGAGCTTGGGGTTCTATATACTTCAGCGACCTGTCCTGGGAATAAAATCCCAGGTGTCTGTGCAAATCCCACCTCTTGCTCGCTGTGTGGCTTCGGACGAGTCCCATAACTACTGTCTTCTCCCCTGCAGTGCAGATTAAACCTGCTCCCTGCCTTCTCACAGGTGCTTGTAAACACGAGCCCGGACCAAACGTAAAGAAGGCAAAAACTTGACCAGAAATGATAGTGTGGGGGAGTCGAGCAGGAAACGGCACGGATCACATGCGCACTGTAAATATGTTGCACTAGGATGTATCCTCGAGTCAAGGAGCCACTGTTTATTTACAGAGAAGCCTGTGTGGGCTTTTTGGTGCTAGTGACAGTGGTAATTAAGAGCTGACAATAGCTGTCTGGTCCTGGTTCCTGTGGTTTTAGCTTCTGGGCTCCAACTTCTCTCTTGCTTCACTGTGGGGCCTCGGGAGGAGGGCCCAGAGGTCATCCTCAGCTCTCAGGACCCCTGGAGCTGCCTCCCACCCCCACGTCAGCGCCTGGGGCACCTGGTTCACTACCAGCCCTCCCTAGAATCCTGCTTGGTCCCCACCTCTCACTCCATAATTTCCTGAGCCTCTCAGCTGTGGGAAGAGGCCACCCTCGCCTGGCCCCCACCTATCTACCAGCCAGGTCAGCTAAACTTTCTCTTGTCCTGAGTCTGCAGCCTCAGCCCCCAGGAAGGCCCTGTACCCCGTTCACTGGCCACATCAGGGCCCACAGCACCGGGGAGCTCTGACCCAGGCAATCTGTAGACACCAGAGAACGGGTCCTGCCCTTCCCTCCCCTGGGTGGGGGAGCACATCTACATCCGTCAAGGTTCTCAGGCCAAATGGGAGGCCTCCATTGTAAACCTCCAGGCTTCTGAGGGATGGCGTAGGGACGAGTGGGGAGAGTGACGGCCATAATACTGCAGGCATGTGACCAGGGCCCCAAGACGCAGGGTGGCGGTAAGGAGATGAGCAAGTGTGCCTCCGGGAAGGGGGCCTGCGCCTCCTCCAGCTCTCTCTAGGACCTGCCCCTGCACCAGTGGGAGGGCCTGGGCGAGTCATGTGGGTTGTCGAACTCCCTTTCCAGTGAAGTAAATGCCATTCTTGGGCTGAGCTTTCTTCAGCCACTCTCTATTGAGAATCTACCAGGAGGCACTGGGGACAGGCAAGAATCCAGCGAATTGTTTCTTAGCACGTTGGATGCTCCAGAACCAGTGAGTGGCAGCACACCAGCCTGGGACACCAGCCTCCAAAATGCCCAAGAAAAGACCCAAGGTTGAAATATAGCCTCTGCCTCTTTTTTAAAAAAAAAATTATATATATATATATATATATATATATACACACACACACACACATACATACACACATATATTATATATGTATATATATATATATATATATATATATATGTACTCTTTTACATTTATTTTTCAATTATAGTTGCCTCTTAATAGCTGTGTGGCCTTGGACAAGTGTGTTAACCACTCAGTGTCTTCATTTTCTCTTTTATAAAATGAAGATAAAAAGGGCTTCCCTCCATGGGATTGTTGTCTGCACTCAATAGACAGGTATTACTACTGGGGTGGCCGGTGTCAGTTTTGTCACAGGTGTAAACAGAGGGCACTGGGAGCATGAATGAAGAAGTGATTGCTGGGCTAGGAGGGGATCTGGGAAGGCTCCCCTGAGGAGGTGGTATGTGGTGTGGTCTGGGGCATGGGGGTGAGGTGAGGGTACAGGGAACAGCAAGAGCAAAGTCAAGAAGCGGGTAAGAAGTGTCAGGCACGCTGTCTGAGGAGTTGGAATAAATTACGGGAAGGGAAGTGTGGAGACCAGGCTGGGCATGGGGGTGGGACCTGATGGGGAAGGGGCTTGTCTCTCAGGCTGAGGGGCTTGTTGGATGAGAGGCCATGGGAGTCATGAGGAGTTTGTGAGCAGCGGATGAGCGAGACCAGAGGGGGTGTCAGCAAGCTCATGACCTTGTCATCGTCTTGCTGTGGTAGACGGTTTCCTCTGCACACACACAGCTCCCGGCCATGGGGCAGTTCTCAAAGGGGTCACCTCCCTGGAGCTTCCTCCTCTCTTTGCTAAACAAGGTTCTTTTCAAAAGCTGCTTGTCAACCTCTGCTGTAGGCTGGAGAGCCCCTTAAGACAGAGCCTGTCAATCCCAGAAGCCAGTGGGCACCCTCTGAATGGTCCCCAGAGACCCAGGGAATGCCCATCTCAAGCAATTAGCATTCTGTGGCATGCAGAATGAGCACTGGGCTTGGAGTCTAGGAGAAGCAGCCTGAGGCCCTATTCTGGTCACTAACCCACTATGTGGCCATAGGCAAGGCGTCCCATCTCTCGGAGGTTAGTGCTTCCACGTGCGGGAGATCTGACCCTTTCCCACGCTGATGATGAGCAGGTGTTCTAGGTGTCCCACCTGCGGTAACAACTCGGTCCTCACCACAACTGAGGGAAGCATTATGATTATCCCCATTTTATAGATGGGGAAATTGAGGAGCAGAGCGGTCAAGTACCTCGTCCAAGGTCATTCAGATAGGTGGCGGAGCCAGGGTTTGAACCCGGGGAGTCTGGCTCAGAGTCTGCACTCTGCCTGGAGAGCTCTTGGGATCCCCTAGAGTTCCCAGGGATTTTGCAGGGGACATGGAGGTGGATGCTGTGTGGATGAGGCTGGGACCTCTCAAGCCCTCATCAACCAAAGTAGTATCATGTCCCTGCTTCACATCTTGGGCTTTTGCAGACAATTCCATTTGAAGAAAGAGACATGTTGCTAAGAAAAATCAAGCCCCTTGGGATCGGTGACCCTGGGATCCCCCACAGCATGGGTGGATGCCGTCATCTTCCAGACAGCTGACCCCTTCCCTCTAAGATCCCTAGGTGCCCCCCCCCCAGCATCCCCCGAACAGCCCTTGAAGCCAGGGTGAGACAAACACTTGCCACTGCAAATTGTGTTGATGCTGTGAACAGAAGTGACAAGATGTCCTCAGCCAACACGTGATATTGCCATCAAGGGGAACAAGCATGTTCTCACCTGCCAGCCACAGTGAAACCATTCCCAGAGCATAGAGTCACCACGTCTCAGGATGAAAGAGACCTTGGAAGTCATGGGGTGAGGCCCCATCAATCCACAAACCCTCTGGATAGCCTCGCTGGTGACAGGAAGCTGCTTCTGCAGGAGGCAGGCCCTCCATGGGTGGGCATAGTTAAGGAGGGCTGCTGTGCCTTGCACTGAGCTGAATCTGTCCCCCTAGCCCTTGCCCTCATGGTCCCATGCTTGCCCTCTGGAACTGCCGGGAACGAGTCGGCTCCCTCTGCCACATGACAGGCCTCCAAATCTTTGCCGACAGCTCTCATGTCCCCTTCCAGTTTTCTCTAGGCAAAGCTGTCCCAGCCCTTCTAAACCCTTCCTCTGATGACATACATGGTTTCAAGTCCCCTTAGCGTCAGCACATTAACATTTGGGGAAAGAAAATGTTGCAGCCCTCGTCAGCCTTTTGACAGAGCTGAATTCCACGACCTATCCTGAGGCAGAGGAGACATCCAGGGCCCCAGGGGGGGTGAGACAGACAAGGGCAGACAGATGACATCAGGAGACCTGGCAGGCAGGGTGAGCCAGGAGCCAGGAGAAACAGGTCTCCTAGGCCCCATCCCAGAGGCGTCCTGGGAGTGAGGTGTGAGCTCAGGCACATCGCTGCCCCTCTGCCCAGGCCTGTGGCAGGCATGCCAGTCAATTAAGAGCTCAGGATTAATGATAATCTATCAGAGTCCTACAGACTTTGCCAGTCCCGTGGGTAGAGCCTATGCTCCTGATCATGCCACTCCCCAAGGAGCTCTCAGCGTAAAGCCTGTGTGCTCCAGGAGGTGGCCCACTTCTTAGGGTGGACAAGTTGCTCACGCACAGACTTCCCCTCTAGTATGTCAGCTCCATGAGGGCAGGGCCTGCTGTCCTGTTCACTGCTCTCTTCCTGGCACTGAGGGCGGAGCAGAGCATACAGGAGGTGCTCAATAAATTCTTGTTGAAAGAAAGAGGGAGGAAGAATCCTAGACCTCTAGGAATAATAGCAGAGGCTGCCATTTATGAAGCATCTACTGTGTGCCAGACTACAGGGGTCCATGAAGGCAGGGGCCGTATCTGCTTTGTTCATCTTGGGATTGTCTGTAACAGGCTGACACATGGGAGGCGCTCGGTAAATATTTGTTGAATGTTCAATACTTGCATGTTATCTACCTTGTCACTCAAACAAGATGGCAAAGCTGCAGCAAGTTTAAGAATCTCTCTTTTACACCACACACACACACACACACCAGGACCCCTTGCATTCTTCCCCCATGCCCGTTTTTGCCTGACAAGTCCTGATTTTTGCACACCCAGGTAAAAAGCACCACCTCCAAGAAGCCTTCTATAATCTCCCCAGTGGGAATTACCTTCACTTACCTCTGAGCTCACCTGACACTGCCTGCACCTTTCTTTCAGGGTGCAGTGATTAAGGGCCAAGGCTCTGGAGCCAGTGTTTAACTGTCTGGTCTCAGATTTTGGCTCTTATTCTTCCCAGCTGAGTGACAGAATCTCTGTGTGCCTTGGTTTCCCCATCTGTAAATGGAGGCTAATAATAGCACGGGCCTCATAGGACTACTGTGAGGTTTAAAGGAATTAGCACATATAACATGCTTAGCACAGTGCCTGACACAGTATAAACAGGCCATAAATGCTAGCTATTATCATAGCATTACCACGTCTCGCTCGGTATTAGAGACATCGGGGGCACAGAGCTGGCACTCACTGAAGGTTGAATGAAATGCTGAATTAGATATGCATCTACTTTTCCCCACAGGACAAGAAAGACCAGGGGTCATGTCTCTGTATACACACTCCACTCCCCAATCCCTGCCTTAGGATCCCTGGCCCAGCACTTGACCAAAAGCAGGCATCAGTGAATACCCATGGAAAGAAATGGGGAGGGCTGAGGAACAGGAGGTTGGGGTAGGGGCAACAGCTGGAAGCCAGGCTGGGTTCCAGGTGTGAACTGCACACCTGACCCAATCCTTGCCCGGGCTCTGCTCCCACTCCAAATTCCTTCTCATCTCCTCAGCAAGCCATGATTTATAGATGAACAGAATCAAACAGGGCTGCTGGCTGCTGGGATGCCCCGGGGAGCTGCTGGAGACGGATTGAACTACAGAGGGCAAGCTCACCAGCTACCCAGGGGGAACGAGAGGGGAGCCAGAGGGAGAGCAGGTACACACACACCCAGGCCACAGGCACTGACACCCATGGTGCACGCTCGCACGCTCTCTCTCTCTCTCTCTCTCTCTCTCTCTCTCTCACAAACACACACACACACACACACACACACACACACACACACACACGCACACGCACACCACAGAGACTCAGTCTTTGCCCAACATCCATGCTTACACTCACACACAAACGTGCATGGTAACTCATGGCCATGGCCATCTACAGGGCCTAAGTATTCATACACTTCCTCAGGCCTGGAATTCTCTCTCGATGCCCAGTATTTGTTTACCCGAAGCCAGTCCATCCTTCTGAGGCAGAGCAATGGGACAGGAAGTAGACTTGGAGGCAAATGAGATCTGGATTCAAGTCCCACCTCTGCCCCTGGCATGACCCTGGCATGGCCCATTCTGGGCCTAAGTGCTTTACCATCAAATGATGATAATAAGCCCTGACTTCCCCTGCTGGGGTCCTGTGAGGATCAAATCACAGCACACATTAATTGAGCACATGTCTTTCATGGCAAACGTTGTGCCAGGAAGTTTATATGCACCATCTTGTATGATCTCCACAACCTTGAATTATTATTATTCCTGTTTCACAGAGGAAGAAACAGGCATGGAGAATTAAGGCAACTTGAGCCTGTCCTTTACCAGAGCTACAGCTGAAGGATGTGACAGTGTTCTGTAATATGCTACATTGTATGACCTAGCCACACTCAACTTTTCTCCTTCCATCAAGCAGGCTCTCTTTCACACCTGAGGCTTTGCATAAGCCGTTCCCTCTTCCTGTAATGCCCTTCCATCTATTCTCTACCTTCAAGATCCCTAGACAAAGATGGCCTTCATTCCTTCCCACATTTCCTTCTGTTTCTTCTAGAAATATGGTAATTCTTCCTTGGGTTAACTGTCTTTCTCCAATGGGAGCACCTGGAGGGCTGAAACCCCAGATCACTCATCTCTGTAGCCTAAGGTCTGGTACACAGAAGAAGCTGGGTAAGTGCTGAACATTCAATTATTCAAGGCCCCAGGTAAGCCCCCTCTTCCAGGAAGCCCTCCCTGATGACACATACTCACAGCAGTCTCTTCCTTCTCCAAATGTGAATTAACTGACCCTCTGTCCACCCAGCTTTTCTTGGTGGGGGGTAGTCTGGTTTCTCAAGCAGGACCAGTGCTATGTGGTCCTGTCTCCCAACTGCTGGGGGTCTGCCACAGCCCAGGACAATACAGAGAAGCTGCTGGACACACTGGAAATCTGCACACATAGGCTCTTTCCCCCAGAATTCACTTGCTCTTACGCTCTCAGATGCTGACACACACACTCCTCATATCCAGCCCTTCCAAAGTTGTCCTGTCACCCCCACACCCTCTCAACCTAGACTGCTTCCCTCTTTTGGACATTTCCAGATCCCAGGCCCTCGCTCTTCATCCCAAGTGTTTTGAGTGTGGCAACTAATGTACGCGCAACACCAACTTGTGTCCACAATCCTCAGCACCTGTCTGAAGGGGAATACGCTTATGCTCATTTTACAAAGGAAACTGAGGCTCAGAGGGCTAGCTATCTGCCCAAGTGCACACAGCAGGAGCCAGGCAAAGCCAGGATTAGACCTGGAGTCTGTAAGACCCCAAACCATGTAGCTCTCACTCTGTTCCATCCCCCAGGCACTGAGCCTTAAAAGGAGTGGCTCCAAGGATAGCCGGAAAAGAAGAAAGAACCTGAGTGAACACCAATACAGCTGGAAAAAGAACTTCACTTCCCCAAAAATTTACCAAAGAAAGCCATGGCTGTTTGCCCAAGCACTGAAGAGAACTGATCACACACACACACACACCTTTCCTGGGGCTCCTTCCTTCATCCACCAGCCCAGCCCTTGGCCTCAGTAAAGCACTCATTAGAGAGATGTTCAGTTCACCGAAAGGTCTCAGAACAGGTAGGGGGTTGAACACATGGGGCTGGACAGCGTGGGAACGGGGAGAAATGGAGGGCAGGGTGCCAGAGGACTTGCCTAGGGCCCTGTCTCTTGTGCTCACTAGGGTGCAACTACTATTTCAGAAATAAAGCAGAGTGATGTTGGGGGTGGCTGGGGCTACACCTGCCAGAGTGTTCCCTTCCTGATCCCGCCTCCTCCCACCTGATTCTGCACCAGGACGTATCATGCCCCAGCACCTCCCCCCCCCATTCTTTGGTGGCTGCACGATGACATTTCAGGTGGCAGGCAGTGAAAGCTGGAGTTGCAGGTTTTCAGAGGAAGCGCCCCTCCACGTGCATGCAGAGCAGCTGGGAGGTGGGAGGGTACTTACAAGTGCAGAGCTTAGCAGCCCCAGAGCTATTTGAGCATGGGAAGAGGGGGGGGGGACATTTTTGGTACCTATTCTACCTCCATCCCTCCTCCCAACCCAACACACATAGAAAAGCTAGAAAAGGCATAGTTAGGGAAATAGCAACAGAAAAGCAATGAGCTAAACTCTGAACCCCAGACAGCTGGGCAAACTGCCAGGCCTCCTGTCATGACAAATTTTCTGCCCTCTCTCCACTCTAAAACTCCCTGCTCCAGGCTACCCACCTTGGGAATGGGGGTAGCTCGTTTCTTGCTACAGGACAAAGAAAATGAGATTGGGCGGGCAGAAGGAAACAAAGAAAAAGGCCAAGAGATCCAGGTACTTGTTTCCCGGGAAAGCTGGGCCCTAACCCTCCCCCCATGCTTTCCAGACAGTCTCTCTGAGTGTCCTTCAGAAAACACTGGAGGTACCCACAACCCCTCCTGCCTCACCTGGGGCAGGAACAAGGCTGGCGAAACAGGAGGCCCGAGGGGAATTGTTTTGGAAAGTTAGGACTAGCTGAAAACAGGGGCTTAGCACTAGTGAGTCTCAACCTTGACTGTAATAAAAACAGATAATGTGTGAGTGAGCTAGGGAGGGAGCGAGCACTGGCAGGGGCCGCAGAGGCCGGCTGGATGCAGACGGTTTAGAATTCAGAGGAGATGCCAAGTGAGTAAACAGCAAATGAAGGATTATCCGGATGGGCCAGGAGCTGTTCCAGCAAGAAATTGAATGGGGACATGTCAAGATCCACAAGCACTTCGACTCCTCATCAGGGAGCAGGGCCTGGTGAGCTATGAGGGCCTCATCCACACCTTCTTTACCTCTGCTCTCTCTTCTCGCAGACAACATGGCTTTTGTCATGATGGCTCACATTTGTTCAGTGCAGGACAGTTTACGGAGGATTTCACATCCATGTTCATACTTAATGGAGGTGACGGGGGTATCTTCTCCCTGGTGATCCCCTTCCCTCACCACTGCCACTTGCACTTCCCACAATTCCTGGCTTAGGGAAGCCTGGTGTGTCTGGCTTCAGTCTTCAGCCTCAAAAAAGAGGGATGGGGAGACAAGCCATCTATAGACACCAAAAAGCTGCTGAGTCCAGAAGTCATCAGGGTGAAAGCCACTCGGGACAAAATGGGCCAGGTGCCAGCTCTGAGTAGAGAGCCCAAGCTGAAGGGTGTCCAGCCAGGAGTTAGCCTGGAAACTGCCGTCCTCACCACCCACCCCTACCCCAAAGCTGATGAGCTGCCCGCACAGCCATGAAAACGATCATGTCCCTCAGAGCAGCAGGAGCCCAGGAAAGGAGCTCAGATGGAGAGCTTCTCCACTATGCGTGTGGAGTGGAGGCAGGATCACGGACGTGTGATGATTAAGTGCAGGCCTTGACCACTAGTTACTCCTATGAATAATACATGGTTGTGCCTTGGCCTAAATCAGCATCTTATTGTT
This sequence comes from Macroglossus sobrinus, assembly GCA_004027375.1. NCBI lineage: Eukaryota > Metazoa > Chordata > Mammalia > Chiroptera > Pteropodidae > Macroglossus > Macroglossus sobrinus. Next base: position 247,399 of record PVKZ01002028.1, read on the forward strand.
ATTAATAATACACAGCTGCAAAGAAGCTGGGGTGGGAATGGCGTACAATATTTTATCCGAGGATCTCAGAGCACTTAAGAGTTCCTCATGCCGATGACTCAGTTTTACCTCCCCAAGTCACAGGCTTCCTTACAGGCCAGGGCACCTGTCCTGCCCTGAAACCCTCCCACCTGAGGCTTGAAGACACGAAAGCCATCGGTGCTAGGAATCTTCCATCCTGAGATGCAGATTTTTGACCTGGGGTTTTGGTGGGAGAGGGGATACGCTTAATCTTTGCCAGAGCGCTCAGGAATCAACATAATGTGAAGCTCCTCCCAAAGGTGCTTAGAAAGGAGGGGGATTAGTGGGAATCCAGTTGTGGGAGAGAGAGATTAAAAGGGACTGGGGTTCTGAGGACAGTTCTGCTGCCCACTGTGTCACTGCGGCTGTGTGACCTTAGACAACTAACTCAACTTTCTGGCCCTAAATCGCCTCGTTAGAATACAGGGTGTCTGAGATACCCTATTGGAGGTGGGGAGATTTATATGGTAGATTCCCATTCTACCATATTCTGGGGTATCATTCACATCACAAAGGTTAAACTGAGCACGCCGCCCTGAGCTCTGTCCACGTGCTGAAACCACCGCCAGCCGCTCCTCCGCTGTCCTTGGTGCTGAAACTGAACTCAGTCTTGGGACTGAGCCTTCCTCCAGGCCACCTTTTGCGTGTCCCTGATGAGCCAGATCTAACTGACCGGAACCGTTTTCAGGGCTGCAGCATAATGGTCCCATGTTCCTCTGCCAATTCCTCCCTAATCAACCCCAAGCTGAAGCCCCGCCAGCGACCAACAAACCTCAAGATCTCCTTTCCCTCCTGGTGAGGTCCTCCTTTCCAAGCACCCCAGTCAGCAGTCCAACTCTAGACAAAAAAGAGTCTCCCCACTAATGTAAATGCCACATCCCACGCCCTCAAGGGGAACCTGTCACACTGCCTCCTGAAGGCGAGCGCGGGTACTGCGCTCAGAACAGGAGCACAGAAGGCCCCCAGCAGTGGCGCTGGGCAAGTGGGGAAGAAGCGGCAGACGGCCCCGCCCCCGCCGCCCCCTACTCCTTCCGGGGCAATCTGGCACTCTGAGCTTGCAGCACGGCCCAACACCCCAATGCTCCAAATGTGTTCCAGCGGCCTGGGGGCCTGCTGCCTGGTTCACAGTAAAGATTCATCCCCGATGGCCAGGCCAGATGAAACTTCCTGCTCCCTCCACCAAGGCGGGTGGGGTAGATCAGTTTAAACAAATACAACCTTCCCTCCCATTGCAGGGCCAGTCCTACCAAGATAAACACAAAGGCCTGTAATATCCCGCCCCCCGGGGCAGAGGATCCCTATATCACACCTCCCCAGGAAAAAGTGGGGGTGGGAGAAGAAGGCCACAGCTGCAGCCCACCCTTGTCTCCCTACCCCACAGGTGGTGGCTCTTTGAGAATCAGATCTGCTTGGTGTTTCTAGGGACTGCTTGATATTAGTCTCACTGGGTATAAAAATTCCCCTCTTTCAAAAAAGGGGGAAAAAAAGCAAAACAAATAAAACCATTTGAAGACAATGCTCAGAATCACAGCTTCTCTGGATTCAGGCAGGGAGTAAAGAGAATAGCCTTTAATTACAGTAGATACTATAGCTAATGTCATTTATTGAGCACTTATTATAGGCCAAGCACTGTGCTAAGGGCTCTGCAAACATTATTTCATTTAGCCTTACCCCGCCCCCCTGAGAGGAAGCGTAATGATCAGCATCCAACAGAAGAAGAAAGTAGAGTTTGGAGAGGTGAGGTGACCACTCAGGGTGGTGTAGCTGGTGAGTGGTAAGACAGGCATGAGAAACCACATCTTTCTCCCTTTAATCTCGCAGCTCGGTTGGATCCACCTCACCATCCTTCCAAGTTCTGGAAGCCTTGATGCCCCTCCAGTATTTCCAAGACCACCCACCCTTCCATTATTCTCACATCTCAGCTGAGAGCCACATAGGAGAAGACAGTGACAACTTACACTCCCATAGCACTTCACAGCCTGCAAAGTGTTTTTACAGCCACTGTCCAAATCAGCCCTCATGATACTGAGGCCCTCTTATGATTTTACAAGAGTGAAAACTAAGGCTCAGAGGAATAAGTAGCTTGCCCCAAGTCACACAGTAAGTAGTGGAGCCAGAACTCAGATGAAGATGGTGGGACTTGCAGCCCAGGGCTCTCTGCCCTCCTCTCCCAAGGCTGGGGTCCTGAGAGCAACCCAGGGAGGGAGTCCTAGGGGCCTTCATCTCCTGAGGGGCTTCCTGAGTCCCTGACCTGGGCTACTTCCCTCCTCCTGCTCCCTAGTGCCCATCTGTTGGCTCAGCTCTAACTTGGAGTCTCAATGTTTCATTCTAAATGAAATTTTTTCCAGGCAATTACTTCCTGCTAATTAGGAGGCAAGGCTGCCAGTCCCTGGGCCCTGCACTGACCCCTTTTCTCAACTCACAGGGGCAGAGGGTTGTTGAGGTATAGGGTAGCAGCACCAGCCACAGAAACTGCCTGGGTCAGCCCCATAGGCTGAAAGAGGCCAGGAAACTTTTGAGGGCAGCGGGGCTGATGGAGGAGCAAGGAGCTTCAAGGAACTGAAAGATGGGAGGTGGGGATGCTGGGAAGGGAGGGCCTCTGAAGTGGGAGAGAGCCAGGGCATAAGAAGCGAGAAGGAGCCTAGACATGGCCTGCAGAGTAGATGAGAGACCTAGGCTCAGGAGTAGCAGGGGGAGCCAGGAAGGTCCAGAGAAACCAAGACACATGTCATGTTGTATGAAAGAAAAAGGAGGCATCTCGGGAAGCAGAGAGACAGAGGAGAGGGAGAGGGAGGAAGAACACACCCTGGCCAATGGTCAGGATTATAGCAGTGGAAGAGGCAGAGAGGGGGAGATACTCGGAGACTCCAGGAAGGGGAAGGAGAGAGGAAGGACAGGGAGGAAGGAGGAACTGCTGAAGAAAAGCCCTGGAGAGAAGGGGGGAAAGCAGGGGAGGACGGCTGGAGTGGCAGCTCCCAGAGCCCCAAAAAGGGCTCTCTCTACGTCATTGTCCTTGAGCGTCCCCCAATGTCAGTGCCAAGCCAGTCGGGCCTGCATGCCCTCCTACGCATCCACAGGTACAGGCGGGCATGATGGCAGGCCACCAGCCGGCTCAGGTGGCCGGATGCTCCACTCACTCAGGGCAGCCAGCCCACCTCTCTTCCTGCCAACCTGCCACCGTCTCCAATGGACTGAGCCAGGGGCCCTCCTGGGTCACATAGCAACATGACCAGGAGGCTCTGGGACTCCCTCTGTAAAGCTTTCTAGAGGGAGGATCAGGGCCCAGAGAGAAAACAGTGCTTGTCCAAGGTCATGTAGCAAGTGAGTGATGAAGCCAGATATAGAGGGCTCAGGGGCTAAATCCTAGTGTTGGTCCTGTGCCCTCCTGGGCAAAGCCAGGAACAAGAGACAAAGACAGGGCTTGGTTGCCAGCAAGTCAGCCCCTGATCAGTTTAAGCCCTGTGGAGTGTGGCGTAGCAGGAGGAAGGAAGCGAGCGTAGCCAGGGCCTGGAAGGGAAACACAGGAAGTCACCATTTATGGAGCACCGGGTGGGAAGGTTCCACATGGGTTATAATTGCAGCTGACATTATTGAGCACTTTTACTGGGTACAGTGTTCCAGACACACACGATGTTACATGTAGGATCTCATTTAATCTCCACAATAACCCGATAAAGTATGTATCACTATTATTTCATTAGAGGGGAGAAACTGAGACTTAGGAGGGTTGAGTCACTGGCCACGTCTACAGGCTAACCAGTGCCATGTTTCTGACTCAAGCAGCCGGACACCACCTTGAGGACCCCTCCACCCCGCTATTACCTAATGATGCTCAGATGCCTGAGCTCTCACGATCCCAGCCCAGCCCTGGCAGAATTTAGGCCCCAGAAGTCAACAGGGTAACAATCCTGTGTTGTGGGGCTTCTTGTGGCCCAAAGGGGAGGGCAGAGTCAGGAGGTCCCACACTTGAACAAGTCCTGTCTTAAAGTGCTAGAGTCTGGGTTCTAGTTTGGGCTCTGCCACCAACTTACCGTGTGACTTTGGGCAGGTCACTTGTCCTCTCTGAACTTGGTGCTCACATTTACGTCATCAGAGAGTAGAACCATATGATGAGAAATAGCTCACAGACGGAGCTAACCGTGTAACAGGCCCGGTTCTTGGCAGTTTGCTTACATTAACTCATCAAATCCTCCCAGCCACCCTCTGAAGTAGGTGCTATTATTGTCTCCGTTTTACAAATGGGGAAATGCGGTAATGAAAGGTTAACTTGCCCACGGTCACAAACCTGATCAATACACAGACGATCTGGGATTTTAACCCCATTACTTTGGAGTCAGAGTCCCCGCTCTGGCTGCCACGCTACATTATTTCCCAAATAACTTTCTCAGCCCTGCTTGGTGCCCCAGAGAGGTCTACTTATGTCCCTCTGTCCAGGCCATCACGCATCATCATACGTGCCATCGTGTGTCCACATGAGAAGCACATGCACCATCATGGGTCTGCATGGTACAACATGTGTTTGCCTCCATACCTGCTCCTGCGCTTTCAACCCAACTGCCATCTGGAACAGCCACTCGGTCATACATTCCCACAAGCACTCTGGAACCAGGAGCGGGTCAACTCCAGCAGGTCCGCACTCATGCCCGTCCCCCTTTCTGGGCGCCAGCTGACGTGTGGGGGCCCCGTGCCACGTCTCAGCACACAGCCACGTGGCAGCGACATGGGTCACCACGCCCCTTCTCCTCTGCCCCTCCCCTGGTGCCTGGGTGGCTCACACGTCACATCGTGCACCTGCCGGCACCCCCATCCATGCTGCCTTCCTCACGCCTCTCCCCTAACGGGAGCGGGCACCTTCTCCAGGAAGGAAGCAGGCACAGGCCCAGCGCCCACAGCCCGAAGATACCAGCCAATCCGGGGGTGGAGGGGGAGAAAGAGGCAGCGACCGGAGGCTCCGGGGAACCTGGGGTCCATAGCTCCTGCCTGAAACTCAGCCCTCCCTTACGTCTGGGTGCCAGAGCTGAGTTCTGAGGACCCCAGATACGACCCCCCTCCATCATTGCTAGATGTGGGGCCAGATGGGGAACCTGGGGACCTTGCCCAACGCTCCTGAGCAGGACTGTGGTGCCACAAGGGTTTCTCTGGCCAAGTTACCATTGCACCCCCCCCACACACACCCCATCCCTGGTCCCTGCTCTCTCCTCCCCCTGCCCAAGCATCTCGGAGTTCTCGGTATTTTTAGGCCTCAGCTGACAGGCTGTGAAATCGCTCCCTTCGCACCTCCCCAACCAGGCGGGGGCTGGAGAGGGAGGAACAGGGTTGGGGGGGCACACAGCCAATTCAACAGGCTCCTCCACGGCTGGCAGGTGCCAAGCAGGGAGTGAGGGGTGTCTCCCCTTGAGTGACAGGATCCTTCCACGGTGCCTGTAGAGAGGGAGGGGACAGGGTGGGAAGGAGGTTCCACTCCACGCCAGGGACCTGAGAACAAAGGTTTTAAGGGACATCTCGAGCACTGAAGGAGGTGCTGGAGACACCCTCCGAGTCCAGCTCTGCAGCCAGTTAACAATTCCTAGCATAACCTTCCAAGTGACAGGCTGAGAGACAGGCTGGCTTGGATCCTAGTGGGATAGGGAGGCACTAGGTAGTGTAGGCCAGTGGTGGTTAAGACCTAGGCTTTAGGGTGAGGCTGACTTGAAATCTCATCCCTGCTCTACTGTGTGACCTGGTAAGACACTCCACCTCTCTGGGCCTCGGTTTCCTCACCTGTACAACAGGAATAATGACATCTTCCTTGCAGGGCTGCTATGAAGATGAAATGAATGATGTCTGTGACAACATGGTGGTCTGAGGACACGCCAGGCACTGCTAGGTGGTTCTCCCTTGCCACTTTCTCTGACCTGCACACACTTCTAACCTCTCCTTCCCTGGGCTGCTTTCCGTACTGCGTAGGGGACTACAGTTCATCCTGGCACCAGGCTCTCTGGTTCTCACTTGCCCACTCCTTGAGGGGAGCAAATCACCAGCTAAGGTGGGCAGACAACGTAGGCCACCTCTGCCTCCCTGCTTCCTGCTGCAGGGCACACGAATGCATCGTATGAGCACACGGACCCAACTACCAATATGCATGTGTTGTCAGCACCTAGGTGTGAGGTGTTTGCCCTGGGATGACCCCCTCAGGAAGTGGGAAGATGCACCCATGCCTGGCTGAGAATGGTCCCCTGTGCCAGGGGCTGTGTGTGTGTGGGGGGGGGGGGGAGGGGATGGCCCTCCTAGTTGCCGTGGAAACGGGTTGGTTCGGGGGGGGTTCTGGAGCTCAGGCCTGGCAGCTAGAACGTGAGCCTCATGGCTCCTCCAGGGAGGGCCTGGCCCTGATGCCCACGGTAGGGTCGGGGGGTGGGTATGGGGTGCTAATCCTGCCCTCAGGAGCATTAATTACAGCCACCAAGCCCTGAGCCTGCCTTCCTTGGCTCCATATCCATATCCTTCCCCAGAAGGCTTTTCCTGATACCCCGGCTCCCTAAAGAAGCCCCCTGGAGGTGTCTGTCCATGCCCACCTGTACCAGGTTGCCCGCTTGACTGCTCATTACCCACGAGCTTTCAAGGGCAGGACCCCAGTATAGCTGGACACTGCAGAGCTCCTGGTGTGGGTGCCTTGGACTAAGCCCTGTGCAGATGAGAGACCCTCCACACCGCCACAGCAATAAAGTTCTTCACACAGATCTGCTTGAAAGCCACCCATGGCTCGCCACTGCTCTAATTAAAAAAAAAAAAAAAAAAATCCAGTTTTTCTATTTCAGAATTCAGGACCTTCATCATCTGGCCCACCCTACCCGGGCCTTAACTTCTACAACTGTCCCCTGAGAGGCTTCCCCTCCAGCCATGTTCAAGCACTCACTGCTGCCTCAACTGACCAAGACTTGTCACACCCCCAGGCCATTGCCTGTGCTGTCCCTGTCACACTGAATGCCTCACCCTTGCTCGCTCACATGGCAAGCTCTTATTTTTCTTTCAAGACTCAAGGCCCTGGACCCAAAGCTCAGAATCCTGGGTCAAGAAGTGTGGCCAGAACCTCAAACTGAATTCTGACCGCAAGTCCCCGTCCGGCTGTTCTGATGGAAGCTGGTGACCCTGCCTAGGTAAAGGCCTCCCCCGCACCTCCTCCACCAGGGTCGAAGCAGAAGCGTGTCCTCCTTGAAGCCTCCGGAACCCTCATCCCACACACCAATCCCTCGGTGCAGGAGCGATTGCCTGAGTGCTTACTACGTGCTGGGCTGTCTGCAAAGAAGACGCTTCCCGCCTCATCTGGCCTCACCCTCCAACCCCATGAGAGGCAAGAACTGTCGTCATCATACCCATTTCGCAGAGGAGGAAACTGTGGCCCAAGTAATGGACTCCAGGGACACAGCAGCAAGTGTCTCTGCCAGGGCTCGAAGGGACAGCTGTTCCACACCAGAGCCCAGCTTAAGCAAGCTGCCCCCAGCTGCACACACATAAAGCGTTCAGGTTGCACGGAGCCCTCCACAGTAAGAATTTGCTGTTATTACCGCAGCATTGTTACCATCGGGGTCGGGGGGTGGGGGACAGGATGTGTTAGATGACCTGAGAGGGCTTCCTTAGGCTGGACCCCCCATCTATAAAGCATGAAATCCCCATTCCTGGGGAAAGAAAGTGAGGGTTCAAGCTGCCAGGGATGGGGTCAGGGTAGTAGTAAGGAGGTATGCAGGGCACCCCAATATCTGAACCTGGTGGATGCGGGGAACCTGAGGAGTGCTGGAGTGAGCAAATGCTCGAGGGGGTCACAGCAGGGCCCAGGTAGGACAGAGCGGGAGAGGGCCCTCTGTGTGCTGACTGAGCTGGCCACCACTCTCTGGCCCCGCTGACACCACCCCATGGTAATGAGACGGATCCAATTTGTACCCAGGGCCCCGCCGGGAGCAGCTGCCGCAGCAGGGTTTGAAGTAATTTAATTGGACACATTAGCCACACAGCTCTCTCCTCCACTCCCCTTGTGCAGGGCCTCACGCAGTCACCCCTCATGGCCTCCCGCACCCCACACCACCCTGCCTGGGCTGGGGGCAGCGTGCACACTGCACCAACCAGCACCACCACCTGCTGGGACCGACCCCTTGGAACCCTTCTTTTTTCATTCAGGGGCTTCTGGGACTTCAGAACCCAAGGGTTAGCTGGGCTCTGAGGCCCCGAGTCCTTCCCTCTCTCTGAAACACGCAAACAGCATGGGAGCCCCTCTCTCTGCTGTCTCCTCTGACGCACAGAATGGGCCCCTCCCTCTTCTCCTGCAGCCAGCCTGGGAGCCCCCAGCTTCCTGCACTCCAGGAAGCACTGAAGGAAGAAGACCACTACCAGGATTGGGGGGGGCAGTCTTCCTCTCAGGGATCTGAGGGAGGGGTGCATACATACACGTGCAGGATGGGACACAGTCACACACACACACACACACACACACTCATACCGACTGACCCACATGCCATCGTGGGAATGCCCGTGTTCGTACACATCACAGCTCTGGCCCGCCACGTCCACTCCCGCGCACGCCTGACAGCCAGGTGAAGCCCTGCTCCCAGCAGATGGAGGCCTCAGAGGCGGCCAAGCAGGCAGGTGGGAGGGTGTGGCAGGGGACGGGCAGGGCCCCTGGAGGGCACAGGCCCCAGGGCCAAGGAGGCACCCTCCCCCAACGCTTCCCCGGCGGACACAGCTCCCTGCGCACCTCCACGCACCTCGCTACAAATGCACTCATTAGCTGCTGTTTACAGCGGGCCCGGCTCTCCGATGAGATGAGCACAGCTACCACGGCAGCCGTCCAGCTTCCACCCGCGCCCCGCCGCACGTAGGTACACACACAGCACCCTGCTTCTCCCCATCGGCCCCACCCTCCCTTCCTGCTGGTGCTGCGGCCCCACTGGCAGCCATGACACACGTCGGCTCCCAGCCCAGCCCCACAGGCGACACACCTCTTGCCAGGGGGCCTTGTGGTGAAAGCTACAGAGCCCACCCCACCGGAAAGCGGGCCCGACATGCCAACCCACCTTTTGACCAGCTGGGTCCAGAATTCCAGGCGCCAGCTCTGGGCGCCATCCAGCCCCTTCCACAGGTCCCCATGCTGTCTGCCAACTCTGTTCTAACCCTTGGGGAACTCTGCTGGGTAAGACCAAAGCCCTGTCCTCCAGACACAAGTTGGACAGGGCCCAGCAAGGCTGCCCCCACTGCCTGGAAGGTCAGGGACGTCCATGTCCGTGGGACTGGCACAGTTCGCCTGGCACCAATGGCTGGGGTTCCCTGGCAAGGCAGGCGGGCACCCGGGCTGGGCCTGGCACCGGCTGGCTCTGGCACTTGGCCAGACCAGTGACCTCCCCAGCAGAGAAAGCTGACCTCACCAGCCAGCTGCATGTGTGCCACCTGCCAGGCACTGCCCATTGAGAAGGGGGCTGGCTCCACATGAAGCTGCCGGTGCCCACCTGGGCGGCCTCGGTGCCTCTGAGGAGGCTGTGCAGTTGACTCCTCTTCTAGCCAAGAGTCTCCCCTCTCCCTGCTTCAGACTGGGCCTCCCACCTCCCATGAGCTCCCCTCACCACTCCTCTCTCTGCTGTTCTTGCCTTACTCCCCTGGCGAAAGCAGTTATTGAAAACGGTCCATCAGATTCAATAAGGATTCAAAGTCCCTGAGAGAATAGGGGGTGGGCGGGGAGTGAGGGTGGAGAAAAAGAAGGGGGGAACCACCCACGCCTCCTCTGCCTTTCTTCAAAGACCTCCTGCAAGAGCAGGGCTGGAGGGGACAGCCCTCCTGCCTTCTGTGCCACATAGTCCTTAGCTTGGGGTCGGACAGGGGCAGAGCCCAGCTGCCCAGGGCCTGGCCTGTCTTGGCTCACCTGACACCCACCTGTTTCCCTGCCTTCCAGCTGTCCCTCACCTGTCATCTGCTGGCCTGTGTGACCCACCCTAATCCAGCCTGTTCTAGACCCTATTCCCCAACCAGGAGAGGTTTTGAGGCTATGTTCTTCCCTACCATCCCACAGCCCTTAAGCACCCAGCCCATCGGTCAAGCTGTCCCCATAAGACCACTAAACTGCATGACCCAAGGCCAAGGGGTCCTGTCTCTATGGGAAACACTATAGCTTGAGATCACTGGCTATCCTGATTTAAGTCTCACAGAAGCCATCCCTCTTGCCCTGCGTTTCAGACCTGGTCAGCCCCAAGTCCCTTCTGGGCCACAGCCTGTTGGCCGGTCATTTGATCTTCAGTCCCAGACTGACCCAAGCCCAAATGTAGGCCAGGGAGGTCTGAATCTGTGCAGATGGGCAGGTGAGGGGTCAGGGGGATGGATGGGTAGACAAAGGAGGGGGGAAAGTTTATCAATGAAATGGTTTGACAGTCTCGTGAGACAGTGAAATGGTTAGACATGGTCCTCCTTGGACAACCCCATGCCCCAGCCCTAGTCCCTAACCCTGATGACTCTCATAGCACCCCTGATCTGCCCTTTCAGCCATATTCCTAACTCCTACCCTCCACACATCACTCAGCAGCCACTGCCCCTAACTTGTGCTCAGTGGGTACCTAGTGGCCTGGGCAATCTCATGGATCCTTCTGCCTTGAGAGAGGAGACCTGCCATGCCAGGGCCCCCTGACCAATGCAGTGTGCCCCCACACTCCCTAGGAATAATGACCTGTCCGGCAGAGTTGCTGTAGGGGGCAGAGCCCACAAACAGGTGGAACAGATGAGACCTCAAGCACTGCTACCCCCAGAGACAAGCTCGAAGAAGGTGGGGGCAGGGCAGGCAGCCCTCAGGACCCGACCTCTCTCCCCAGACTGCTGCACAGGCCCAGACTTCCCCTCTCTGGCCCTGCTCACCGGCTCACTGCAAGGTCACCTCTCCCTCCCTCCCTCCCTGCTGCCGTCTTGCCTGCCCACTGCAACGCTGACCCCTGCAGGCCTGCTGAGGCCCTGCCCGGTCTGGGGACAGGCATCCCAGGGACACAGGGAGGCCTGGCCAGGCCAGCTTCTGTAGCAACACAGGATGAAGGCCCAGTGCAGAAGGAGGGCCTGTGTCTAGGGAAGGGGGCAGAGATGAGTTTGCGGGCATGGCTGGGGGAGGAGCCCAGGCAGAGTTGGAGCAGAAGCTGCTGGGGGTCTTCATTCTTCAGTGGCCTCCAGCTTGTTCCCATGGTCCCTTGCTTCAGTCTTGATTTGGGAAAGTACTGTCTGGGGGTCAGGGGCCCAAGTGGGGAGGGAACTGTACCTGTCCTGTCGGGTTAGGGTCTTAGCAGTAGGCTAAGCCCTATGGGGACTTGCAGAGTGAATGGGCTGAAGGAGGAGGTAGCACAGGGACTTTCTGGAACCAGCCTGGGACATGGGGGAGCAGGAGAGGACAGGAGACTAATTTTTTTTTTTTTTAAGAATTGGGCCGCAGGTGTTCCTGGGATGAAGAGATCAGGAGGTAAAAAATACTGGCCCCTGGGGGACCAGAGGGACTGGCCTGAATCATACAGGAATTAATTTGCATATCTCACTCCCACCCTGGTGTCAGACAAAGGAGAGATGGGAAAACAGAAATACTGGATGGGGACACCTAGCCCTGGCTGGGGGACAGAGCCTGGGGGCCTGGGGTGAGTTGGTAGGGGAGAAGGGAAGTCTAGCTTGGAGCTGTAGGGATTATAAGAGGTGGGCAGGGATGCCAGGGGAGCACAGAGAACAGAGTGAGGTCTCTGGCCCCTCAAATCCTCAGGAGACTAGGAGAAAAAGCAAACTTTGCTATCTTCAGCCTATGACTGCCCCACCCAGCCCAGAGCCCACACCAGAGAGAAAACCACCTCAGGCCAGTCTGTTTCCCAGAGCTGCCCCTGCCATGCCACTGGTGGGCCCTGCGGCAGCAGTGGGAGTGGGCAAGACAGATGTCCACCCCAGACAGGGAGGCCCATTTGAGGAGAGGAAGGAGGGGAAGGTCTAGGGCCTGCCTGCACTGGCTTCCAGGCCCTTTACCCAGAAGATGCCAAGCACATCAAGTTGGCCTCCATGGAGAAGACAGAGGTGCTTGGAGGAGGGGTGATGTCATGGAACCCAGGGCTGGAAGCGGAGAAGAGAAAGGGAGAGGGGATGAGGGCACAGCCCTGGGCCACTACTGGCCTAACAGGAGAGGGGAGGCTGCCACCCTGGCTGGCAGGGGAAAGGGAGTGTCCTTACTGCATCTCCCCTTCCATCCTCATACTCCAGAGCTGGTCTCGGAACTAAGCTATTGGCTTCTGAGAGGGTGATCCAAGCAGGAGAGACTGTCTCTGCCCCCAGACCCAGTGCTGGAAGCTGGCAAGCCTCTTGGGGGAAGATGCCAGCGTAGGTGACCTGGGTCCAGACAGATGAAGACAGGGGTTTCCAAAGGAAGTGTCCCTTCAGCAATCACCTAGGACATTCATAGATGCGGATGAGGTTCTAGAAAGGGAGACTGAATCTGCTTCACTCTTATACCCAAGCACTGAGTGAGTGCAGTTCCTGGCACAGGTAGGTCCCCCTCGGTGAGTTGGGCCACATCGATTTGATGGGGGTGAGACTCGACTCTTCGGGAGGCAGGGACAAGTTGAGGCTGTCCCAGAGGGAAAGAGCAAAGCGGGGCCAGGGCAAGAGCGGGCAAAGCAGGCGCTCACTGAACTGCCTTCCAATGCCTTGCGGCTCTAGGCTCCTTCTGTGGAGGCTCTTACAGCTCTTCCCTCCCCCCAAAACCCCCACCCCCAGAACAGTGGCAGCAGTAAGCCCAGAGAGGCTCTCATCTGGGAGCAAGTCCTCAGACTGGGTGTCATCCTTTTAGCATCATCAAGAGACTCTGCTGCCAGAACTGGCACCCTGGGGGTGCTGGGCCTGGGGTGGAGCACCCCATGTGGGAGCTGACACAAGAGCTTGGGGCAGGAATTGCAGGGGACCTGCCTACAGGTGGGCACTGCGTGAGGAGGCAACGGGAGCCAAGGAGGAAATGGCAGAGCAATCGCCCGAGGAAAGAGGAAAGGCTCCTGGCGTGGCTTGGAGGATGCCAGGATGCCAGGCAGCCGGGAGCTCTAGGCCACTCCCTGGGATCCGACTCCGGAGAAATGCAAAGGAGCACGGCCCCTCCCCCTCCTTCCCTGGACAGGACTGGAGTGAGTTTGGGGTTCTTGGCTTCCCCCCTTCCCCAAGCCCAGGAGAACACTCCCCTGGCATCCCCATCCTCATCCATCTCGGGCTCTCTTGCCCTTCAGGTACTCCTGCCTCGGTCCGCGACGCTGCTGCGGTTCCCCCACCTCCCGAGCCCTCTCCCCTGCTGCTGCACCAGATTCCCACTTGCCCCTTGGCACCCTCTCAATTCACAGTGGACACCGCCGATGTCACTCCGCTCCCCTGTGCCCACCACCTTGGTCCAAAGCTTCTCGGGATCCTTGTCCTGGGGTCCCTCAGCGCTGACATTCCCCGGGCACTGGTGCTGGGGACCCAGGGATGTCTCTGAGGGCACTGCCCGGCTTCTGCGGGGGCAGCGGCGCCTCGCTTCACCACACACGTTGTCCTTGGGCTGCTGGGGGGGGGTGGAGGAGGTCCTTGTGGGGACACTGCGAAGCCGGCGCCGGGCACCCAGCCTGGCAGTGCCGGGACTGCGGGGGGCCCGGGGTCCGAGCCGCTGCCGCTCAAGCCCAAGCCCGAGCCCTGGGGCTGGGATGACCCCCGGGGGTGAGAATGCGCCGCTGTGACAGCCAGCAGCCCCGGGCTGGGGCCCCGAGACGGCGCCCGCCGGTGCAGGGAGCCCCAGCCCGCGCGGGGCCGCGCTTACCTGGGCTGGCCGCCTCCGGGTCCCGGTACATGGTCCCCTCGTCGCGGGTTCCCTCCGGCTCCTCAGAGCCGCCCGCCGCCGCGCGCTGCTCCGCCTCCGCTGCAGGGCATGGGGCCGGGCGACCCCCGGGGGCGGGTCCGAGGGCGGGGGCCGCGCGGGCTGCACGGAGCCGCGGAGCCGGGGAGCGGGGGCCGCCCGCCAGCCCTCCCGCCCGCCCGCCGAGCACGCTGCCGCCGCCGCCGCCGCCGCCGCCGAGCCTCCTCCCTACGGCCCGGGCGCCGCGTGTGCGCGCCGGAGCGCGTGTGTGTGTGTGTATGTGTGTGTGTGTGTGTGTGTGTACGAGGCCGTGTGTATGTGTGTGTGTGAGAGCGCGTGTGTGAGCGCGCCCGGGGCACCGCCGGCGCCGCCCGCCCGCCCGCCGCCGCCGAGCGCCGCGGCCACGACCGCCGCCACCGCCTGCGCCCGCTGCTGCCCGCTGCCGGCCGCGCGCCGCACTGCAGCCCGCGCCCGCGCCCGCGCCCGCCGCCGCCGCCCGGAGCCGCCCCGAGGGCACCGCCGCCGCCCGGCGCCCCGCCCGCGGGGAGGGCGCGGCGCCCTCCGGCCCACTTCTTCGAGCTTGCGGGTTCCCCCGCCCTCCGCTCCCACTGCGCGACCCACTCGGCGGGTGCGCTCCTGGCGACAGCGGCTTCGAACCCGGCAGGGCCGCGGAGTCCGCCACCTCCGCTGAGGTGCCCTTTGACTCCGCCCCCAAAGGCGTGGAAATCCATCCCAGGTTTTGCACTTGGCGGCGGCTCCAGAGCGTCAGCTCGGGACTCGACACCGCGACAGTCCCTGGGAGACGGGCTGGTAGGTGCAAAAACAAGGAGTGGAATTTTTTTTTTTTTTTTGCCTGGCTGAGCCTGGATCCTCTCCCTGAGCTTGCACCCAAGTGGAGCGGAAAAGTCTAGGATGGCCACCCTTGGTGGGAGACTAGGCCTAGTGACCTTCCCCACTTAACCCAATCCCACAAAAGAAGAAAACAGACCTGACAGCCTGTGCCCACACACTCTTAACTTGAGCCCAGCGCTTCAGGGGGTAGAAAAGAAACCTCTCCTTGCCCTTCCAACCCCGGGGCTCTCTTGGCCCTCGCTGCCCCTCTGCAAGCTCAGCTCTGTCCAAATCAGGCAAAGCCTAGTTCTTCTGGGCAGGATAGGAACTGTTTGATTCTGTGGCAGGAAAGAGAAGGGGCCCTCTCCCAAGCATTCGAAGGGCCTGGACCCAAACCATTGCTGGTTTCAGATACAGAGACCTCACCGCACACACCTACACACCTACACACCTAACCAACGACACCACCCTCACCACCTCCCAAAGCCACTTGCCACACAAGGAGATGCAGACACTGACAGGTCACACGGCACAGGGCCTGCCTCTACCCTGCACTGAAGGGGGTCAGCAGGAGGGCATTACCCCAGGCCTGCCGCAGCATCCCGCCCTCCTCTCCACTGAGAATGCAGTTCGCAGGTGAGCCAGGCTTTCCAGAGTCAAGGTTTCCTACTCCCACCTGAGAAACACACTTAACTGATTTTATACTGCACAGCTCACATCCAGCCACACCTCCACCTTTCGATAGCGCAGCAGGCAGCCAGAATCCACAGGGACAAACCTCTGTGTCAAGTCTCCCCCAACACACACACCCCATCCCCTTGAACTCGCACTTGAACTTGCATGGAACCTGTCTCTCTCTCTCTCACACACACACACACACACACACACACATGCACACACACATATGCGCACACACACACACACACACACACACACACACATACATACACCTCCACCCACAGCTTTTCCGGTTGAGAAACAGATAAAGAAATTCCTCCAAGCAAACCTCCATGAAGACTGTTCCGGTGGAGAACAGATTTCCTTGGATTGAATGTTCTAATTAAAAATGGAAGGGAAAAAGGCATTTGTAGGTTCCAGCCCACAATTCCTCAGGGGCCAGAAATCTCAGCCCTCATCCCCTGGTCAAGGGCCATTATGTTTCATACACCTACACGCAGCCAAGAATCCAGGAGCTATCCACACACACCCTTTTTGGCAAACCCCGAAAACCAAGCCAGCAGGCTGAGACCTCAGAGTCTCCAGCCTGGCTTGTTCCCACTCCCTCCCCTAGCTACCTCTTTCATTACCCTAGTAAAAGGCAAATAGTGCACCCCTTCCCTCACCCCTACCACCTCCTCATCCTTACCACCCCCCAACCCCCTGCGCCCATCAAGGGGCACCACACAGAAAGGTTCCCCATCAACCTGAGAGTCCAGAGAGGAACAGCAGGATTCATCACTGCAACTCTTTATAAACATCCAGAATGGTGGAGTTTTCCAGAATTGGAGGGGGAGAGGACATCTGAGAGATGACTCAGGCCACCCCTCAGGTGACAGATGGTGTCAAGACAAGGCCCGTAGAGGGGAAGGACCTGACCCAGGGAGCTAAAAGCCCCAGAGCTAACAGCCCAGGGAGCTGATGAGAGCACAGGGAGCATAACCTCTGGTCTTGACTCCCAGACTTCCGCCAACGCCACTGTGAGATTCACAGGAAGACTCATGGCTGCTTTCATCCCAGAGCTTACAGCCTGTCCCTTACAAAAATAAAATCCCAATCTCTCTCACTCCCCGAAGGCATTAGACCAACCATTGTTACAGAATGTCAGAGCTGGACCATCCCTTAGACACACCCGACAAACCCCATGAGAGACCGCTGTGGAAACTGAGGCTCTGAAGTATTGGGATCTAGGGTGAGTTTTTATTTCCTGCCTTTTCCACTGACACAGGAAAAGCTTTGAAGACGCCCTTTCTCTGGACTTCAGTCTACAGGGTGCAGAGTCATTGGAAAGAGAAAAAAAAAATAGATTTGTGTGGTTCTGTTATTCATAGCTGTGTGACCCTGGGCAGACTGCTTGACATCTCTGGGCTTCAGTTTTCTCGTCCATACAATGGAGATAATAATAGCACCTGTTTTCCTCAGTTTAAAGCACTTAAAATGATACTTGGAAGCAGACAATGTATTGACAGATATTGAATGCCATTATTATTTGTTTCTCTTTAACAGAGGCACCACATACTCCCTATTTCCATGTTTTGCCTGTCAGGAAAGTTCTTCCAGGTGTCTAACCTCAAACCATCCTGCTGCATTTGATGGCTACTCTCTCCTGCTGGACCATCGAGGAGAGTCAAGCCACTGTGAGTTCTGTCTTCTGAGCAGTCATGGAGGGCTGGGCAAGACAAAAAAATGAAGTCTGTGGGTGTATTGAGCAGGTCCTCAGAGGGTGTGAATCATTCCTTCCCTCCCCTCAGGTCCTGTCCCTGCAGGCGAGGACCTGGGCCTTTGGTGTTCCGCCTCTCCCCTCCCACACCCCCAGTAGAGAGGGGCCCAGAGAGGCCCTCTCATTCTGTGACGTTGCTGGCCCCTGTGTCCTCAGTTCCATGACGTGGCAGGAAGCGCTGACAACACCTGGGTCCCCAAGGACTGCCACACTGTGCGTTGTGGACCCCTCAGGCCCTTTTCCGATCTGGTCCTGTCATCAGGGCCCAGGTGTCCTGGTCAGCTTCAGAAGGGACTCGAAACAGGGAGGGATGTTCTGTCCCTCAGGAGCAGATGCCAGGCCTGCACGCTTCTAAACAGGGCCCCTGAGGCCACCTGGCTCCGTTGCTAGGCCACAGCTGGGAGGCAGGGCTCGTGAGTTTCCCTCTGGCCTCTACCTGGCCTGATCTCCAATGCTGCTGCCCCCCATGGCTTCTGTCCCCTCTACCCCACCCCCTTAGCCATGGGCTGAATTATTAATAAAAAATGCTGAGGAAGCTGTCTAGCTCACGTGACAGAACAAACACACCTCTCTCCTTGCTACCATCCATGTGGCAAGAGAGGCAGGCTGAGCATCCGCCTGTTCCAGGAGGGACAGGCTCAGAGCCCAGCCAGAAGGCAGCTGGAAAGGGCAACAAGCAGAGCCCACTGGTGTGCCAGACCAGGAGCAAGGGCTTGCAGACACCCTGTACCTATAGCTAACCCTGTCCCCAGTCTTCTTCTTCCTCCTCTCCAGAAGGCAAGAATCTGTAGAAGGTAAAAACATAAAATTCACAGACGTCACCTCCCCAGAGAGGATGCAATAGCAACCCCCTAGAAGCAGCTGCAGCCATCTCTATGCCCACGTCATCACAATGGGGACTGAATCAATGCTTGCTGGTCAATGACCTCTGCTCTCTAGACCCAGTAACCACCAAGTCCTAAGGCCCATGAGGGTCTGCACTTGTCACACTTCTGCCCGTCCCTGCTTTGGAGGCCAATGCTAAAGATGCAGGGCTAGCCCACAGCATCCAGGGAAGAACCTTAGACTTGAACTCTGGTTCTGCCTCTGCCACCAGCTAGCTGTTTGGCCTTGGCCAGTTACTTGACATCTCTGGGCCTCAGTTTTCTCACCAATGAAACAGGGCTGATAATTGCATCACATAGGTAAGTGTGAATATACAGGGGAGATGGCAAGGTAAGGGCTGGGTATCTTTCTTGCCTCCCTGAGGGTGACCCCAGGCACCAAGGACCCTGCCCCAAGCTGACCTTCTGTAACCCTGGGTCCCCATTCCCCATCTTCAGGCCATATTGCAGGGCCAGCATCATTCTCTTGTCAGAAGCCTCTTCCCCAACTTCAGCTCACCACCTTCTTTCTCCCTGTAACCTCCTCCCCATCTGGATTGTGGCCCCGAGTCTCTCTTCATGGTCACCCTGACACCTTCACTATGTGCTGTGTCAGCCCCTCAAACCCCTTGCCACCCCCAAAGATGAAAGCTGGTGCCTCTTCTCCTGCCCAGCCCCTGCTTGGGATAGCACCAGCCTTAGTCCAAATCTTGGTCTTAGCCCCTGTTTTGAGACACCCCCTACCTTTCTCAGTCTTGGGCAACTCTGGGCCCCTGAAGCTGACTGAGAGCCATGGGACCACCGTGACACCCTTAACAGGATGCACTGTGCAAATACCTTGGCTTGTCGATTACAAGCCAAGTGACTTGGGATAAATCGAGCCTCAGTTTACCAGTCTGTACCATAAAGATGTTGGTGTTTCATCTTTATTTTGCCTTGGACTACTCTGGGAGTCTAATGAACCCCATGGACCTATCTTCTCTTAAAAAAAACAAACAAAACAAAAAAAACCCCGCATATCCAAATACAGATATAACATTTCCCCATAATTGGATGGGGGAGTCTTACAGGCTCCGGATAAAAATCCCTGGCCAAGAGGCCCACATGGGCTCTTTCCGCTGTCTGAGCCCCGTTTTCTGCCCTAGTCGCCCTCCATACAGGGCTTCTTGGATCGTGCTGGGGGTGGGCTCCTGGTCTACCACTGCCATTTCTCCCTCCTGCCTCGGTGGCCCCTTCCCCCAGCACTCTGCGGTTGAAGCCAGCTTTGCTGGGCAGCTCAGACAAGCGTTTCAATCCCTCTTAGAGCCCATTGAACAGGCCTCACCTACCTTTCAAGGTATTTAAAGGTTCTTTGACCAAATGCTTTTTGATCCTCCACTGATGGGAACCAAGCAGAGCGTCTCTCACCAACGGCCCCTCTCCCCTCATATATTAGTGACTAAGAGCTCTTTTGATATTGCATAAATCTGTGGTTTGTTCAAAGCCCTGGCCCTTGAGGCCACCTTACCCAAAGACCCACGCCGCTGGTCAGCTCCAGGTGCCACCGCCCACCTCCAATCGGGCGGCCTAGTTAATGGGGCCTCCTAGTGCTAGAAGGCTTTGGCTTGTAACTGCGGGACCCCAGCCCTGAGCCCAGCTGGTAGAGGGCCGCTTCAGTCAAGGCCCACTCCTCCTGGGGAGTCCCTGCCTGGTCCAGGTAGGATGGGGTCTGACTGAGTAAGGGGGACACTCTGGCGGGACACGCCCTTTCCCGCCCAACTGAGGCTGCATGGACAGGCATGCGATTAAGGAATCCATGCACCTGTTTCCAGGGTCCAGTAAATGAGACCCCTTAGCCTGGGTCTGAGAAGGGAAAACGGAGGCTTTGAGTAGTCCTGGGCACAGGCCCGGGAAACTGAAGGGCGGGAGGCAGCACCCATCAACTCGAGACCTTCACCCACTCCGCAAGCCCGCATCACAGCCAGTGCCACAGCTACATAGCCATGCAGAAGACCC
Source organism: Macroglossus sobrinus (assembly GCA_004027375.1). Lineage (NCBI taxonomy): Eukaryota > Metazoa > Chordata > Mammalia > Chiroptera > Pteropodidae > Macroglossus > Macroglossus sobrinus. The sequence goes on from PVKZ01002028.1 coordinate 267,413, forward strand.
TGCAGTGGGCCCCAGCTACAGAATCCGAGAGGGGCCAAGGACAGGTATGGGGCTCAGGGCCGCCACCGCCCCGCGAAGGGCACCCCCAGAGCCTTCCCTTTTACCAAGTTGGAAAGACCCACCCAGAACTCCTGGAGTTTCCGGCTGGGGGAGCGGGGCGGGGATGCGCGTGCGATGAGGGGGCGCAGAGCCCGCGCGAGCTGGTGAATTACCGTGTGCGGGAAGAGGACGCCAACGTGCTGGCAGTGGAGAAGGACGTATTGGTGCGTCCAGCTGGAGGTCTGACAGGTTCCGAAGGAGCCTCAACCCTGGGACTGAGGCCCCATCTTGGCGCCCCAGCTGGAGATGAAGACCACAGTGGGGTTGGGTGTCTCATTACTCAGCGGGTATAAGGGTTATCAGCCCTGAGAGAGCTGTGACCGCCCCAGTTCCACGAGGCCTGGCCCTGCGCTTGGGAGGGTAACAGGAGGGGCCCTGGCACTCCAGGAGCTGGGCGAGTTCAGGTCACCAGGCCCCCCTCTCTTGCTAAGGGCTCTAAGGGCTGCTGGGCGCCAGAATCCAATCCTGGCCCTGTAATAATCATAATAGCAGCAGCCACCATTTATTGAGCTCTGAGAGCTTGCCAGGCCCAAGTGCCAAGTGCATAACACACATTATCCCACTTAATAGTCACAGCAGCAGGATAAAGAAGTCCCGTTGAGATCTTCTCGGGAAGGTGAAGAGGCTAAGGATCGGAGGGGGTGTGGCTTACCTGAGGCCACACAGCTAGGAGAGCTGAGGGAGGAGGGTAGCTGGGAGTCCCACCCAGCTCTGATCAGTTCTAGACTCAGTTATTGGGCTTTGCTGCCTTTCACCTTGGAACTTTCCTGAGGTTGGATGGGCGCCTGGGTCCACTCTTCAAGCCCCATTTAGCTCAGCTCATAGGAGGTGAGTAAAAAAAGAGAGAGAAGATAGGAGACCACCACCCACCTCTCTGGCTGCTCCCTTTCCTCCTGGATCCCCGCTCCTCCTGCTCCCCACCCCCACCCCCACCCCCTGCATCTGTGGGCATCTCCCAAGTCTCTGTCCTTAGCATTTCTCTTCTTTCTCACCCCACATTCTCTCGTGCTTGAGCTCAACCTCTCCTACAGCCTTAGTTTTTGCTCCAGCCCAACTCCGAACTGTCTCTGGGGCCCTGACCTCCCTCCCAAGCTGGCATCTGCCTTCTTAATGAAGCATCTCCACCCAGGCAGAGTGAACTCATTACCTTACTTGGGAAGCAGCCTCTCCCTGGGATCTCACCCGGCCTGTTAAGGCCCCAGCACTCTCTCTCTCTCGCCCAAGCTCCAGATCCGTTCCCCAAAGCTTCCCACTGCTCTTCCCCCACATCAAATGGGTTTCCAGATCCTTCAGACCTGTTCTCTGTGGAGGCTCCCACAGCCTCATCGCAGACTTGGCAGCGGCCTCTCTAAGTCAGACATGGTGCTCTCACCCTCTGCCTCAGCATCCGCTGCTTCTGACCAGTTGCCCTCCTTCTCCTTCCAGTCCAGTGCCCTCTTTCACTGTGATTTTCTGGGAATCTGATCATGCTGCTCCCCAGCAACCCACCCCTAGAGCTTCAATGGCTGTGGAGTCAGCTACGAGCAACTGCCTGATGGGGAGTCCTCCCCCAGGCCTTGACCCTGCCCTGCCCTCCTTGTCTTGCCTACCTTCAGTGAAAGATTATTCCTGAGTTTCTGCCCTATGTTTCCACCCTCCAAAGCCCATCACAAATGCCACTTCCTCCAGGAAGCTATCCCTGATTCTCTCAGGGGAGTCCAAGCTCTCCTCCTCTGTAGCCCCACAGTACTTCCTCAGCACTGCTCTGATGGAATTGTCTACTTCAGTAGTGCTTGTACACCTCTCCAATCCTGCTCTCTGCCCACCTCCCCGGCCCATGCAATAGATCGGAAGCTCTTTAAATGCAAAGATTGCCTATTACTATCCATCCTTGTCTTCATCCATTCATTTGTCTATTGATCCATTCAGCAGACATTGTGCTACTATGTGCTACATACTGCATATACAGAATCCCTACTCTGGCCTCCTTCTTTGGGTAAATGGCATACAGTGGGACAAGTGCACTAATGGAGGGATGCTCAGAGCACATTCAGGGGGTGTGTCTTCCCCAGGCAAGCATATCTCCAGGCTCCTGAATGCCAGACCCTGGCCTAGGCATTATGGGGGAATGCAAGCTTGACTAAGACCATGCCCTGCCCTCCAGGATATATAGAAACAATATGTGTGCAAATGCAGGTATGAACAAAGTGTTCTGAAACCATGGCAGATAGAACAATGACTCTGGCCCTGGAAAAATTCAGAAGCTTCCCAAATACCTAGTCTTTGCACCTCTTAAAATTTTGCTGAATTAAATTGGGTGGAAAAAAAAGAAAGGAGACATAATAGAGACTGAAAAAGAAAAGGAAGGTTATGGAGGGGAGGGCAGTGACAGAGCATTTTCATATCTGCCCAGAGTGGCCCTGCCACCGTCCCAGAGGGGGATCTTGCAGATGAATGAGCTCTTAGATATGCAGGCCTCTGCACTCAGGAAGAAAGGATACACACACACACACACACACACACACACACACACACACACACACCTACTGGTCTGATGGGATAGACTAGTAATTACTAGTCTATCCCATCAGATCAGTAGGTCCTTCCTTCCAGGAGGACTATTTCTCCCTGGGAAAATCAACTGTACCCTAGGACAGTTTGATTCTCTTTCTGGACCTCAGTTTCCCCATCTGCAATATGGGGACGTGGGATGAGATGGTCCTGGGTGTCTCTGGCTCCTCCGGGGAGATGCTCTGTGACACAGCTGTGTCTGACCGAAAGCTGCCCTCTGTCCTCTCCTGCTCACCACACCCTGGGCTGAGCTCAGGAATCCCCATGATGTCATAGAGGCCACTCCCTGTCCTGTTTGTCTTCTGGTCAAACAAGGCCATGTAGAAAGTGAGGTGTGTGTAGATGTTTTGGCTAGATGTTTTCCTGTAAATGTGGGGGCATAGGCTTCAGACCTATATTCTGAAAAATCCCCCTGCATGGGCCCCTCACTTCCATCCCAGGTCCAAAGTCTGATTCCCCAGGGAAGCCCCATCCTTCCCCAAATCCCCATGGGCTTCTCCTTTTATAGCCGGAAATGTTGGGGTATAAGATGCCCCCAGTGAAGGGGGATGGAGGCTGTAGTGGGGGAGAGAGAAGCTTCTACCGTAAACCTTCTTATTCCCTCTTATTTGTGCTTCCTGCCCATTCCATGCACTTGGCTAGTGTATCACCGCCCCCCACAACTCCCACCCCTGATCCTATAAATCAGACACCTCGGGCGTGTTCCTACTGCCTCTCCTTTCCTTACCTGAACGTTGAATTGGTGACAAGTCCTAGCCTTTCCCTCTCCTGGCTCTCTCTCCAGTCCTTCTTGGCCTCCTTTGCCTCATGTCCCCTGCCCTAGCCCAGGTATGTTTTTATTTCATGTCGGCTTCCTCCCTGCATCCCCTCCTCTGGCTCTGGCTGGCTCCCCTTCTCTCCACTGTCCTATGAACATCAAAACAACAAGTGTGACCATGTTGCTTTGAGCTCAAAGCCCTTGCATGGAACCCCATTGCTCCTGAGGAAAAGCTCATTCTCTGATTAGCAGGCAGGGCCCTTCCTGACCTAAAGAGACGGTCAACGTGAGTTTTGAGAGGGTTCTGAGGGTGAGAAAGCACTGGCTGAAGGATGGTGTGGGGGTGCATTCCAGAGAGAGGGAAAGGCAAGTGCAAAAGCGGGAAGATGTGATGGGACCTGGGGTGGGCATCCAGGTTCTTCAATGTGATTTTCTGGGAATGTGATCATTGCTGATCATAGCACACCTGTGTGCCAGGTGCTCCTCTCATGCTGGGACCAAAACTAGGATCCCTGCCCTTGGGGAACTGGCTTCTAGTCGGGGTGGTATAGATCATTAGCAATAAGGAAAATGAGTTAATCTCATAGTATGTAAGAAGGTGATGAGTATTGTGGAAAAATAAAGGTTAAGGAGAAACAAGTTTTTCTGGAATTCTGGGGATGATTGCAACCTTAAAACAGGGTGGTCAAGGCTGGCCTCACTGAGAAGAATATATATAGATTTGAGAGAGGGATTTAGCCTTGTGGCTAGCTGGGTAACAATACACCGGGGGAGTAACAGAACAGGCAGTGCAAAGGCCCTGAGGCGGGACTGTGCCTGGCAGGTTCACGGAACAGCTAAGAGACTTGTGGGGATGGGGCAGAGTGATGAGGGAGAGAGGAATAGCGGAGGAGGTCAGGGGAGTACGCGGGGAGTTGGGGGGTGCTGTGGATCATTGTAAGAACCTTGAGAGGTGGGGAGCTTCTGGAGTGTTTTGTGCAGAGGAGGGACGCGAGCTGACATACTGCAAAAGGATCATTCTGGCAGTTTGTCAAGGGAGCAGGAATAGTTAGGAGGCTGTTGCAATAATCCAGGCGGCTCAGACCCGGGTAGATGCCGTGGGGGTGGTGGGGAGTGGTTGGATTTTGGATCTATTTTGAAGGCTGAACCAACAGGATTTCCTGATGGATTGGATGTGGGTTGTGAGAAAAAAGGGAGGAGGTGACATCACCGCCAAGGTTTTGGCCTGAGCGATGATGGTATAGGGTAGCCATCAGCTGGAATGGGAAATTTGAGCAGCATTTCTCAACATTTTTTTCATTTTTACCCACCCCCAAGGAGGCTTTCTAGCATTTTTTTTCTCCAACCATCCCCCCCTCCCATGAAATTTTAATACCACAGCTATAATGTATCTGTGTTTATTGATTTTGGCCCTTCAGAGAGTCACAAACCATGGCAATATCTAAGAGTTTTTGTCCCCCCAAAGAACCAATTTCCACCTCCTTGAGAAAGACAGCGCCCCCGTGGAGAAGGCACGTGTCAGAGCAGGTTGTACATGGGAGGGCAGGAGCTCAGGCTCACGCTCTGCTACAGATTCGAGCAGTCTGTCTCAGGGAGGCGGTGTCCGGGAGACCGTGGGCATTTGAGTTCCAAGCTGTAGGAATGGGTTTGAGAGTCAATGGCATGCATACATATGGTGCTTGAGGCAGTGGGACGGTGTGAGACGGCCAGGGCAGTGAGCACAAAGAGAGGCCAGGACCGGAAACTGGGCTTGGGGCGCCCCCACAGTGAGAGGTCTGGGAGGAGAGCAAGAACCAACTGAAGAGACCAGGGAGGAATGGCCAGAGAGGTTGGAAAAAGCCAACAAAATAGCCGGCCTGGAAACCTGGAAATGAAGCAGACAGAGCGCTTCCCGGGGAGGGAGTGCCAGACTGTCAAATGCTGCGGGGAGGACCAGTGGCAGCGAGACGAAGAACGGACGGGCGGCTGGGTTTAGCCACGCGAAGGCCACTGGAGATGTTGACAGGAGCACTTTCGATGAAGCGGTGGGGGTGAAAAGCAGATTGGAGTGGGTTTGAGAGAAACAGGAGGAGAGGAGCCGATGACAGCGGCTGCAGACAACTCTGGAGGAGCTCCCCTGCAGAGGGGAGCAGGGAGATTGGGGGTAGCTGGCAGGGGAAGTGGGATCCGGGCAGGCCTGTGCGAGAGGGGAGGAAGAACTGGGAGTCTGTTCACCGATGAGAAGGAACACCGATGGTGGAGAGAGAGAGAGAGAGAGAGAGGCTGAAGCTGCTGGTGCAGGAGGGAAAGGGAGCGTGAGGGGACTTTGCTGGAGCGTCCTTGAGCGCAGCGGAGGGCTGGGCTCGTGCTGAGTAGTGGTGGGAGCGTGGGTGACACGTCTCTTAGGACGGGGGAGGCAGAGCGCGCGGGTTCCGATGCTGGTGGGGGCGGATGTGCCCGTGTGAATCTGGAAGTGCTTCTGGGAGACGAGATTGTCTTTGGGGAGGTCAGCAACTGAGAGTGAGGGTGGGGGAGGCAGGACGGGGTGTGAGGGGAGGAGATGGTGAGAAGCGGTCGCCTCCGAGGAGGGGTGTGAAGGGATCAGCAGCGGGAAGCCTTGGCCCCGCCCTGCCCAGGTCAGCCGCCCGCCCACCTCGGACTCTCGGGGCGCCCCAGTTGCGCTGAATTTGAGGTGTTTTCTGCTCTGCTTCCTCCAGGAGAGGGTCCGGTCCTTTCCTTGGCATTCTAGTTACCAGAAACCACTGTGCGGTTAGGCAGCCAACGTTTGAATTCTTCCCCATGACTCACCTGCTGTGTAACCTTAGGCAAGATTTTTTTTTTTAATGTCCCCATGCCTCAGTTTTCTCATCTGTCAAACAGGGGCGATGGTAGGAAAAACCACTCTGTGCCGTGCTATTTTGCACCTGTCACCTGACATGGAAGAGGGCTCAGTCAATGAAGAGTGAACAGTGAGCATGGGGAGGGGCGTTTGGGCTCAGCCCCTTCATGCCAAGGAGTGGGGAGAAGAGGGCTGGTGTCGGATCCGGGCACCGCCACCCCCACTGCTGATGAAGGGCTCTGTCCCCGCAACCCCAGTGCTCTGCTCCCACCGTGTGAGCTGGGGGCCCTGACTTAGACCTCAGGTGGGCAACAGCCAGCTGGGGACAGACCACCCCACTCCCCCAGTGCAGCCCAGGATGGTCCCTAACTCAGCCCATAGCCAGGGCCCCACTGGCCTCTCCTCCAGCAGAGCCCACCAGGGCAGGCAGGGAGAGAAAGGCTGGGGTTGGCACCTCCCTCCCAGGCCCCACCCTCGGGGACTTCCTCCCCAGCCAGGCACTTCCTGTTTTTCCTCCCAGGCCCCTGGAGGCCATTTCCTCCAAGGGGTCAAGGCAGGATGTTCCTCTCTCTTTCCAGAGACCAGAGCTTTCTGACTTGCAGACTTCCAGATCTGGGCTTTGGGGGCGCCCTAGAAAATAGTCCACTGGCTAGCCCTTCCCCCAAGGCTGTGATGCAGGGGTCTCTGCTGAGAGTGTCATAGGCGGGGGTGGGAGGGGGAGGGGTGGCGACACACGTGGAATGAGTTGGCACCCTGGGAGGGGTTCACAGCCTGGCAAGGGGACCTGCCTAGCTGAAGCTCTTGCTCTTGGAACTTCACTCATCCCCCCACCCCCCC